>APFE031185820.1:18082-31366 GCA_000404065.3 Pinus taeda
AACTTAGCGCTTTCTTGTCATCTCCATATTAACTACTGACATTATTATTTAACTCCCTATATTTTCCCCATCCCCCTATTAAAACTATGTAGATAATCCCCTTATGTAAATATCCCCTCCCCCTAGGTTAAATATAACCATAAGTACTTCTCTCGGAATTACTAAGTCACCTGGACTTTAGTAAGAACCCTCCTTCTGCATAAATTTCCACTCCCATGTGTTTGGACCACTTCCAAAACACTAAGAAAACCCTTTCCAAATGCTAAAACCCCCCCGCGCATTTTTCTTTGGAAATTATTAATGTTTGTCTAATAAATTTCCGATGCGCCAATACACATTTAACTCATTTCCTAAAGTTCAAAACCCACAGCGCCGCGAAAAATTAAACCTTTAACGCGCGCTCTCCTTTTTTAAACTCTGCGCATCTCCCTTTCCTGTGCACCGTTGGATCGCCCCCGCAGATCCGACGGCCCTTGTTCACATCGGGCGCCCTATTGTGGTGGTAGGTTACCACCCGATGTCCGACGGTTTTACCGTCATACACCGGGATAGGTAGCAGCCTCCCATTGCATCGGGCCGCCCCTGACATAAACCACCTCCGTACCAAAGGCGGTCCGATGCACAGGCAAAACTGCCCTCCCCTCACATAACAGGAGTGCCACCTCACCCTGCCACGTCGCCGCCACATCACCTCATGCTGCCTGCGCCCGGCCCACGTCACCCTGCCACGTGTCTCTGCCACGTCACCCTGCCGTACTGCCACGTCACCCTGATGATGTCAACATGCTAACGTCATATCCGTACCAGAGGACCCCACTGCTGATGTCAGCATGCTGACGTCATCTGCCGTACAGCTGACGTCATGCTGACGTCAGCAGCCAAAAATGGAAATTTGCGCAAGCGCAAAAGTCAAGCTTCGAAGCTCCGGAATGAGAAACGGTGGCAGTTTTCGATGTGCGATTGCGCTAATCGCGCATCGCTATGGGAAATGAGCTATATTGAGGAATCTTTAGGGAATATTTTGATTCCTTGGCCCTTTTTGCGCCAAAAGAGCCCGAAATTTCCTGATTTTACCAAATTAAACGAATTTGAAGACAAAGAGAGACCAGCGACAAAGATTAAAGTGTATCAGATCAAATATGCAGATGAGGAACACGTCAAAGAGTATCAGGAAGCGGCGAAGACCATAAATGTAGCGGCAAAGTGTATCATAGGAGATCTTCTCAGGGCTCGAGGCAAATCCAACATTAAAACGAAAGCTCTGAAAGTCAAGAAGCAATTGAAGACGCATTGAAGGCTCACCAGCACCAATGACTGCACATTAAACTCACAGAAGATCAGTGGACCAGAACTCAAGGCACAGTTATGACAGAACCACTGCACCAAGTCAGACAGGACACCTCATCAACTCAACTTGATTCAGTTGCCTCTAGCGCAACCCAAAGGACTTACTTGCATTTAATTCCAGCAACAATTAGGTTTTAGAAAAAGCTTTTTCCTGCAGACCTGTTTAGGTCGGTTGTAATAAATGATTCTGAGATATTTTCACTATAAAAACAGCCCTGAAGATTGTATTAAGGGTTGGTTGGTTGACAAGCTATCCTTAGCTGATTTTTCTCCAGGAGAGACTCGCACTGTAATACCTGACAGTTTCTATAATCAAAGACCGCTTATGAGCTTTGGAGAATGGATTGTTCACTGTGTTTAACGGTTGAAGAGTGATTATGGAATTCTTGTGCTGTTGCATAACTCAATAAGTGTTGCTTACCTCCGTTTTCCATTCATAAGTTACCATCTAAACAGCAGAAAAGAAGATTAGCTTAGAATTTGTTTAATTACACTCTATGCTCAATTTATGTTGTTTCTTTATGTTTTCCTCTGTTTAGGCATAAATATGAATTCCACATGGCTCATGTTTGCCCTAACCTTATCACGCATGACAGTTATCCAGGGATTCTTCATTGCCCCTAGATAGAGATCATCATTTCCCTCTGTTAAGCTGAGTGAAATGATTCTCCTTTGCCTTTCATCCCTGATTTCCATCATTCCATCCCTTCGGTAGCTTGTTAATTGTATCATGTGTGGCTATCTCGCTCCTTAATCCTCTTGTGATCAAGAAGACGTTATAGCAAGCCTTAATCCACGACTCCACGCCCAATGGTTTGAAACTTATCACACCTTACCGTGCCTCTTTGCTTGAGATTCCTACCTTCCATCCAAACACAAACAAAAAACCCCTGAACCAAAAGCTAGCCTAAAATCATCAACATAATTAAATCATTAAGAGAGAGCCCTCTCTGATTGCAGGTGGGCTAGAACCTGCAATCCAAAGATTGGTTTGTGGTTACCTCGCCGTATCCCTATAGGAGCCTAGGCACGACCTGAGAGATAACATAATGGCGACTCCGCTGGGGACTTCCTCAGATAATCTCACTAAACCAGTCTGCAGCTCCACAGAGGAAGAAACCGACCTTTGAAAGTCTCGGTCGACCTATGTTTTTAGAAAAATTTCCCAAAAAATAGATTAGAAGTTGGCTCCTAAAAAGCAAACGCGTCATACAAGATCAAATCCTGATCCTCATCGCCCAGCTGTTTTTCAAAATCCGAATTTAATCCCTAAGATCATTAGAAAACAAAAGCAACAAGAAGACCCAACTATTGCGAGTCCTGAAACAGTTCAGCCAAGTGGTGTTCCAACCCTTGTCAAAGTTCTATTTCGGTCAACCCCAAGTTCCCCTGATTCATCACCCCCTTCTCCAAGTAGCTCTTATACACCTCCATCATATACTCCTACTACCACTACTACTCCTTCTACCCCGGTTGTTCCTGTTATCCCAGTTGCCCCAGTTTTTCCACTTATCCCCATTATCATGGCTAATATATATGCGCCCTTACAGCTGCCTGCTAATCCCGGGGCTATGCCTCAGGACTACTAGACAAAAATTACATATTTTGATGGCACAAACTCCTGCACCGCCCTACAACATACAAAGAAAATGCAGGATTACTTCGAGAGTTAGTGATATGACAGTGTGAAAAGAAGTTTTTGTTCAAAGTTTGACCGGTGATGTCAGAACCTGGTTTAGGGCACTTACACCCAATTCCATATTAAATCCTGAAGCCTTATACCAGACATTTATTAATAGATGGGAGAAAAAGAAAGATCCCCTACACATACTATCTGAGTATGATACTATCAAAAGAGGACCTCAGGAAACGATTTTGGATTACTGTGCAAGGTTTAATAATGTTTACAATGCAATACCACAAAATTTAAGACCTCCACCTGATCTCGCTTTATACAAATTCCCTGATGGCTTTAATGCCGAGATGGCATATCAGTTAAGGGAAAGAGCCCCTCAAAGCCTTGCAGAAATGAAAGATGTTGCTGTTAGTGTGGAGGCAAATCTAATTGCTAAAAGAAAGAGAGCTAGAACTGAGAGAAGAACCACCTTCAAGGAAGAACCCTCAACCTTCGATCAAAAGCTAGATGCTATTATCAGTGGCATCCACAGGCTGGGAGACAGAGTAGACAATGTTGAGAGGAAAACTTCATGGGAAGGCCAACAACTCAATGCCATAAGGAACCCGAACTTCAGAAAAACTCAAAACACAAATGCTGGAAGGGCCAGTCCTGACCATGATGTTAGGCCTCCTTTCCAAGAAAACTATGCGGAGGCATCTACATCCACTGAGCCCATAGATGGGATTCATATGAACCTGATAGATTCGGAAAATTAACAGCAAATCTTTCTTACTGAAGAGGACCGAGAATACCCTGATGTAAAACAATTTCACACCAAGTCGAGAGAGTCTTTCGATTTCAAACAAGGCTATGATACCGCTGTGTACGAGGTACACAAACAATGCAAATTGAGAACGAGGACCATTGATGTCCCCACATCTAGCAGAACAAAAGATAGCAAACAACCCAACAAAATTAAAGGAAAAGACACCCTAACTCAACCAGTTGATAGCTCTGTCCCAAACCCGCATCAGGTAACTGTGGAGGATGTAACAGACACACAGCCTCCTATTGATTGGCTGCTATCTCCTTCCTCCCCAAAAGAAAATCTGAACGGAACTCCAAAAGATCCTCCCAAAGCAGAAATACGACAAACTGTCATTCATCATAACATTTACATTCCAAAGGAAAAAATAGAGAGCATGCCTGAAAAAGACAAATCTACCGCTATCAACGCCAAGAACTCATTGGAAAAATCTTTCACTTTAGAAGCAGAGATTGGAAAACTCAAGATATCCATTCCCCTCTCAGAACTTGCTAAACATGATGTATATAGGCAAAAAATTCAAAGGTCACTTCAACTACCAGAGGTAACGGACGATGTAAACATTTTAGATGATACCCCTGAGCTGCTGTTTGGTCCAGAAGTTAACGGAAAATCAACATATGGACCTGTTCCACCTTTTTATGTCAGTCTGCACATACATGACAAGATATTGCATAATGCCATGTTTGACTCAGGTGCCTCACATAACCTTATTCCTAAAGTTGTAATGGAAATGCTGAACCTTGATGTCACAAGACCATACAAAGATCTATATTCCTTTGACTCAAGTCAAGTCAAATGTTTAGGCTTGATTAAAGACCTTTGTGTGTCTCTAGTCCAATTCCCAACAAGACAATCCTAATGGACGTAGTAGTTTTTGACATTCCCACAAAATATGGCATTGATCCAGGTGAATGTTGGTGGCCACCCACCTATACCATTTGGACCCCCACAATTGTCTCTTTCAGCTTTTTCAGTTCCTAAATTAAACACAGTTTACATTTTAGCATTTTCAGGGGTCCTAACTCCCGAAGCCCGTTTTGAGAGGCCCTAAAACGATCGTTTTTTGGGAAATATGGGGCAAACAATGGTCATGGACCAATGTTTCCGCTTCCCAAAAGTGTAGTCTCAGATAGATCTTTCTAACGAGCTATCATATGCCCGTTCAAACGGAGATCGTATGCCAAAGTTACGACCCCAGGAAATTGATGTACCAATTTACCCAAAACGGGGCCCACAATTTGGCGTTTCATCTTCTAGGGGTAGGTTTTGGAATGTGAAGGGTTTTCAATTGTTTCTCTATAATAAATAGGCCTTCAAACCTCATTGTAACACAGTTCGGAACAATTCAGAGGCATGTAGCCACACATCGCTTCTCAGAGATAAGCTTCCATCGCCCTAGCTGGTTTATTTCCATTTCTGGTTGTAAGCATATTTCAGTATTTTCCATTAATGAAATGAAGCATTATTTCCGCTACATCTCTTTATTTATGGTTATTGCATCTCTATATTTATGGTTATCTATGTAATCTATTGCGTTCCTGTTTAAATCTGGATCAGGCATGCTCCTATCCAGATCATGAGGAGCAAAATTGCAAGGATCCCTTCAACTCGACCTCTCTTATGCCACTATATCTGTCTTTGGGCAACCAAAGAGACTGTATAGAGAAACATTAATGAAGTATGTGATAAGCAGTGAGGAAAAGCCCCAAAATTTTCCAATGTACTCAATCCATTCCGATATGGATTCTTTTATTTTATTTAATGATAATAGCAACCCTTCAACCGATGATAAGCCTTTATCTTTGGAACAAGAAACATACATCAATGAGGAATCGGTTTCCAATGCCCATGAAATTGTCTCAACAGTCAAGGCAACCAACAAACAGCAAGAAGAACATCCCGAAACAGAAATTGTAAGTCTGCCCAATCCTCAAAAAACTGAAACTCTCAATACAAACCTCAAACAAGAAATCACATGGTATTTAGAGTTTGATGGTTCTGTCAACAAGTTAGGAGCAGGGGCAGGAGAATGGATTTACAATACACATGATAATCATGCAGAAGGCCATGCCTATAGACTCAATTTCAGATGTACAAACAACATGGCAGAGTATGAAGCTCTTCTATTAGGCCTTAAACTACTCAAAATCCTAAGAGCTACAAAAGTGTCCATCCTAGGTGACTCCGACTTTATTATGCAACAAATGAAAGGTAACTTTGTTACTAATGACAGTAGAATGAGAGCTTATAGGGTTGCTGCCACCAAAATACTCAATTCCTTTAGTGAATTCAAGCTTGCCAAAATTTCAAGAGATCATAATATTCATGCCCACAGTCTAGCAACCTTTGCTAGCACATGCAAGCTTCCCTTTGAACCAAATCACCATTTCACCGCTGAAATAAAACACAGACCTTTGGTCCCTAACAATGTTAAGGAATGGTTTGCAGCAGTGAATAAAAACCCAGGGGAGCACAACAGTGTGACAGGAAGAAAGACTTGCGGCAACAAATGAAAGTTTGGAATCCCTTTTTACAGGAGCTTATAGTTTGTTGAAATGAATGGGAATGAAAAATTATTTTTTTTATATATGTAATGTGAAAACTCAGAATTTTAAATGTAATGAGAAATTTCACACATGAGTGAATGTGAAAGAAATTTTTATTTTACAGCAATAAACTAAAGTAAGAATTTCTCAGCTTACAACAATAAATGCAAAAAATTTTAACACAGCAGTGTGTAGAAGATGCAAGGGTTGTTCATTGCATATGTATTGGCAATGAAACGTATAATAATGCGAAGAAGAAAGAAAAAAAAAACGGGGCAGCGTGAGAGAATATACACACAGCAGTGTGTAAGGTTTTGTTAAGATGAAAAAAAAAACACAACAGCGTGATGATGTTTGGTTGTTCACCAAAAGACTTTCAAAGCAGTAAAAGTAAATTTTATTTTTTCACACAGCAATGAAAAAGAGTTATGTAAATTTTGTTTTGTTGGGAGATTGAAATGCAGTGCGAATGTAATCAGGTTGTATGTAAGAAAATTTTTATTTTACACAGGAGTGTAAAATTATTTGTAAAAGAAGAAGAGTAATATTTTTGTTGTTTTGGAACTGCATCTAAAGCAGTGTCTGGTTGTAATCCCTCTGTGAGAGGAAGTGAAGTTTTGGTGAATCCCTCTGTTAAAGAGGAAGGTGCTTTTCAGCACAGTCTCTTGGTGAATCCCTCTATTAAGAGGAAGATGCTTTTCAGCATAGACTGGTGAATCCCTCTGGTTTAGAGGAAGATGCTCTTCAGCATAATCTCTCGTGAATCCCTCTGTGTGAGGAAGACTCTTTCCTTGTCTGTGGAACTGCATCTAAAGCAATTTTGGTGAATCGCTCTGTTAAGAGGAAGACTCTTTTGTAACAGCAGCATGTCAAGCAGTTTGGATGAGAAGGATGTTGAGGAGCTTAGGCCAAGAGAAGGCAAAAGGAACAATGATTTTTTGTGACAATAGCTCAGCTATTGCCCTGTCCAAGAATTTTGTGTTTCACAAACGAACGAAACACATCGACACAAGGTTCCATTACATCAGAGAATTGGTGAACAATGGAGAAATCGTTTTACAACATTGCAGCACTCAAGAACAGGTTGCGGACATTTTGACCAAGCCTTTGGGACAGAAAAGTTTTGAGTATTTGAGGAAACGTCTGGGTATGACTGATAACCCAACAGTTGAAATTAAAGGGGAGTGTTGAAATTGTAATTTCAACTGCAGTTTTTTCCTTGCGATGCGATCATATCACAAATCTCATTTCTTTATCCTTGCCTTAATTGTGTTTTCCTTGTTTTCTGTGATGTGACCTTATCGCAGATCGCAAATCGCATGCAAGCTTGGAGCCTCCGTTCTGTTCACTTGATTTCTCCGATTGCGATGGTGTGATGCGATCCGATCGCAAATCGCAAATAGCACCAATACAATTGTGTTCCATTTTTTTCTCTAGCAGATTGTGTTTCTGCGATGCGATCCAGTTGAAGTCGATGATTGAAGTACAGGCCTGCAGCAAATGAATTTGACGTGAAGTAAAAGTTTCTTTACCGCCATTTTTGTCATTAAAACAGTAAATGCAATTTACTGTGGGTTGGTAAGTTTTGGTGAAGTTTTTAATTTTACCATTTTCTCTGAGCGGGAGTATGGGCACAAGTAAAAGTTGGTAAAACCATTTAATTTTATTGTTTTTCTTGTAAAGAGAGGCACAACAGTGCGTATGTATAGTTTTGTGTGTGCAAAGGAAAAACTCGCCGCAACGAATGCAAGAAGAATACACACAGCAGTGTGAAGTGATTGTAATGTGGGGTTGTTCTGAGAATGTAATGGTGTGAGAAATACGCACAACAGTGCGAAGTAAAGAGAAGAGCATGCAGCAACAGTGAATGTAATTTTTGTAGTTGAAGTCTGTTTTTACAGCAGGAATGTAAAAGAGATCTTTACACACTGCAGTGTAAAATCTCAGGAGGAGACAGAGTAATATTTTGTTGTTGAAATTTTTTTTGGTGAATCCCTCTGAGTGAAAGAAGATGAATCTTGTATCAGGAATTTTGTTTTAATGAATACAAATATTTTATGGGTGTGTAATACTCTGTTCTCATAAATAATTTTAAAGTTCCCGCTGTGTTAAAGATCCTGTGGCAAAACAGAGCATTGCCTCTGTGTGTGTAGTTTGTTTGTTTTTGGAATTTTATCAAAAAAATTCCCAACAAGCGCAAGATTACATAACATTCATGCATAGGATGAATTTTGCTGTTATAAAGACTAAATCCAATGCTGGTTTGCTGCTCTTCAAAAAATTGATGCCATACCCATCTGTTCATGCTAAAGGTACTTTCCTCACTGCGCCTGAACAAATGGAAAACAAAATCATGTGACCAGCACCTCAATTAGCACAAACCAGGTTTAGTTCAAGCCCAACAGCAACTCCAAGTGTCTTCTCTATCTGATCACTGAAGATCTGGAATGTTACAGCCACTTCTTATTGATAGCAACATATTTCTAATGCAAGCATGTGTGATGTTGCGTTACAAAACTTGACTCTACATTTGCATATTCAAAACTAGAACGCTTACTCTGAAACATGACCAGCGAATCCTCTAGAAAGGCTCTCTCAACATAGTACTCTTGCTGGAATAGGAAAATATCTCCAAACTCAGCATAAAATTTGCGTAGTACCCCAGAATGAAGATCAAAGTTTCCCGCAAACTTTCCAACAATAGCGACAATCATGCTAAAATCACATCAGGAAAGTATTCCATCTATGTTTTTCTGCTTTTCTGGGTACAGGAATATTGTGTGGAGACTAGTGATTCCAAGTGTTTGTGAAAGTAGACACGAGATTAGCCTTAGTGAAATATTGGAAGTTCATGCCACTTCGCTCGAAGTTCATGCTTCTCATGTCATGACCATATCTCCCAATTGCCAAATACAATACTCCTGATGAACAACACATTCCTGGGATCCGATCTACGGATATAAAAGAAATCTGATTCATTTGTGTATATTCTCTGCACTTTTGTTCCATATTAACAAATGAATATTTTTGAAAATAATTATTCCTAGTCTTCGTGCCTGAAAGAATTTGTGTTTGTTTATTTCGCGCTGATAAACAAAGAGACCATAATGTTCTCTATGAACCCCCAAATCCATCTAAAATCCATATGTATCATGTTGTAGATCATATCTTGTCTTAAAAATCACAAGAGTTACCCTTATGACATATCAGAGTATTTAAAGCCGTTGTCACAATAATATTTTAAACATAATTCAAATCTAAATCTTGAACTAAATATAATAATTCTGCTAAGAATTTCACCCTACAGCTAGAAACAGAGCACGAGAAATTAGAGGTTAACTCTGACCTATTGAAGGAATCAGAGTGGCACAGCGAAAGCGAGGATTGAAGACCTAGAATTGATCAGACTGCCTGTAAATCTAAAGCATCAGAGAAAGATTTAAAGATCCATGAGAGAGGATTTATTAAAATTGCAGAAAATACAAGTAACATAATTCTTGCAAGGATAGAGACTTATCATAGAAGTAATGGCTTCGAGAGAGCTGTCAGGGGTTGAAAAGTGCCCTCATTTGACATCATATACTTAGGGTTTGAGATCAATGAAGAATGAATGGGTGCTAAACCAATCACTATGCATATATTAAAAGTGATCAGAAAGGCACAATTGTTTACATTGATACACTTATCTAAAAATAAAATAGATCCATATATATATATATATGCTCCAGAATTGCATTGTTGAAACACTTTCATTAGTTCTTTTTATCACACAAACCTTCATTGTTTGTCATAAAGTTTAAGTTACCAGGATTCGGATCGAGATCCGGATTCGGATACGGATCCACCAGAGTTTTGAAAAACCAGTATCCGGAAACGTCAAGGAAATGACAAGTACATGCAATATAAAACATTTTTAAATTTTTAAAATTTAAAGTTATATATTAAAAAAAAAACATATACTAATTTTTTAATATATAATTTTTACATACAATAAATAATTCTTAATGTATCATTTATAAATATTAATTAAACATTAATTAAATTTATATAAAAATAAAAAAGCATATGTGATTTTTTAAATATATAACTCCAATTTAATACTTTAAAAATAATTATTAAATTAACCATAATATAATTAATGCATCATAAACACTAAGTTCTAATTATTTATATTAAGCAAATTATTAAACTTACTTTTAAAACTTGAAAAAATTAATTGATTAAAATAAAAATTAATTTTAACCTTTAAAATATCTAAATAAAAACTTTTTAAACTTCAAAAATATCTAAATAAAAATTTTGATTTTTAAATTTCAAAATAAACTTTAAAATATCCGAATAAAAATATGAGTGGATTATAAACTTTACATAACCTGCGTTAAACTTTAAAGTTTATAATGTTTTATATTAAACCTTATAATATGGTCAAATAACATAAAATAATAAATTGGCTTTGGCAAACTCCCTAGTTTATTGTTGCGTTTGGATGATTAAATTTTCTGTTTTGGAATTTTGTTCTGACATTTGCTGCAGATTTGTGCATTAACCTTGACGGTTTTTTACCCGAGAGACGCTGGACCGAATGGAAGTTTATTTTCACGTAGGCCAATCCATTAATCCATTTTTTTATCATTCCTTAATTGGGTTACGTCTCGATGATTAAATTTTGTGAGTTGATGTTGACAGTTTTTTACCCCAGGAAAACTCGACGGAACGGATCTTTGCGGATCCGGATCCGAATCCGTTTCTGATCCGTGGATCTGTTGATCCAGCCATTAAACCTAACGGATCCGGTAACATAGCATAAAATCCTAAAGCTCAAGCAAATCTTCCATGTAGCTAAGAGGGAGGCCACTATCACCTAACCCTCTCTTTTACACTTTAAGATGCCTCTCCCCAACTCAAGGGAGGCTTGCTTGGGATAAGATTGCTGAGATTTTAGGAAATGAGAGAAAAGGTGATATGAAGAGTAAATTCCAACAAAAGAGTTTTCAAAGAATTAAGAAAATAATATAGGTGAAAGAATCAGAAGCTAATGTCTTTCTGTTGGGCCGTGAGGTCCAATCATAGCTCTCCCATATCCCAATGATGGGTTAATGGTGGATACAACAAATATTAAGAAGTAAGAAGTCAACTCATCATTAGCATATGATGAGATAGCTTATTGGATGGTCTTTAATATTTACAAATGCTATAAACATCCACCAGATATAGACATCTTTCTTCAAATCTGCATGGCCTGGGAGTTGCTCAACTCGTCTAAATAATTTCCAAATGGGTTTATACTGTGACAAATGCTAATTCGATACTTGCGATATCCCTTCAAAGCTGCTCTTTATGTAATTGAGTTTTGCTGCTAGGAAAAGGGCAGAGGACACCTTAATTTTGACTTCCAATCAGTTCATGGTCTTGCTGTCATATATATAGCCAGAATTAGATTGTTTTCATGCCACATAAGGACAGGTTTATTTACAAATGAAGCACAGTTCAGAAGCATGCATGGAAAAAAATTTAAGTATCCTCTGTATGGAAAAATACTACGAAGAAGTTTGCTTTGTTGCTGCTACTACAGTTTCCCTCACTGCCAGCTTTAGTCATATTAAAAACCTTACTCAATTCTTGATAGATCCTGAATAAGGCGCACAAGGTTTATATATGCGCTCTTCCAATAACAAAATATAGGTCAGCCCAAATGTAAGCTGACACCCATGATGCTGGCCTGACATCAGCACTGACAATCCATCGGAAGGTATCCTTCACCTAACTAACCCCGTCCGATATTGTTTTCACCCGTCGATCTACCTCCAGTTTTCACCGCCGTCGATTTAAGGAAGCTGCACGATGGTTTAAAGTTCTGTCAGAAAGGTCTTCCGATACACAACCTCCGCCGTGGGATTAAAGGCAGGTTTGTCCATCGTCCGATCATGGAAAGTACACGGGCCCGTTGAAAATTAAATACATCCCATACCTTATATTAAAAACATTGTCATTTTTTTTGGTAATGCGTTAAATGTTTTACGGCGAAGTTAATGTTTAATGAATACGAAAGTATGGGCACAAGTTTTTAATATATGTTTTTTAAAAAGGCGTTGACCCCAAATTTTGTCATGTAAAAACAAAACACCCGCGGGGATCAAAAAGTAATTTGTAATATGTTATGTGTGTAGTTTTTAGTGAGGGGGTAGCAAGTAAAAACTGAGGGTCTGCAGAACCCGTGAAAAACCAGAGAGTTAAATTTTGTATTGCATTGCAGGGAATGCACAGAGGTGCATGAATATTTGTGGTTTGTAATGAAAATGGGATTTTTATGCAGCAGCAGTGAAAAGATTTTCTTTGTCTTTGTAATGTAAAAAGTAAAGTTTGCACAGCAGTGCAGGAGGAGAAGTGAATGAAAAACCAGTGGCTTGTTTTGTCCCAAATCCATGAGTTGTTTCACACAGGTGAAAAGGTAAATCTGTAAATCCCTGTAATTTTGTTTTCACACAGCAGTGAATGTAAATGAAATATTTACACACAGAGGTGTAAAATTTCATAGGAGGCAGAGTAACTTTTGTGTCAATGTTTTGGTAGATCCCTCTGAGTAAAAAAGGATGAATATGTAAATGCTTTTGTTTAATGAATGGAAATTTTATGGTGGTGAAATACTCTGTGCTCTGTAATTAATTTTAAAAGACTTCTTTGTGTAAAAGATCTTGGAGCAAAGCAAACAGAGCATAGTCTCTGTGTTTTATATTGTATGGTTTTGGTATTTTCCCATCTCAAACAGAAGAAAAAAATTCCCAACAGTGGTATCGGAGCAGGCTTAGGCTCTTTGTAGGTGACAAAGAAGCTAAAGGGAGGAGTTCTTTTGGTTGCAGAAGTCTGTTGTTTTTAAATATACAGTCAAGGATTTAGAAGCATAGCTGAGAATGCAAGGAATGGCTAGCACAAGCACTAGCATGGGT
>APFE031185820.1:38573-112212 GCA_000404065.3 Pinus taeda
AGTGTTGATGATCGGAAGAGCACTTCCGGTTATGTTTTCAATATGGGTTCAGGAGCCATTTCATGGGCTTCTAAGAAGCAGTCCATCGTAGCATTGTCTACAGCAGCAGCATGTCAAGCAGTTTGGATGAGAAGGATGTTGAGAAGCTTAGGCCAAGAGCAGGCAAAAGCGACAGTGATCTTTTGCGACAATAGCTCAGCGATTGCATTGTCAAAGAATTCAGTGTTTCATAAGAGAACGAAACACACTGATACAAGGTTTCACTACATTAGAGAATTAGTGAACAATGGAGAAATCGTCCTAGAACATTGCAGGACACAAGAACAGGTTGCAGATATTTTGACAAAGCCACTGGACCAGAAAAGCTTTGAATTTTTGAGGAAGTGTCTGGGTATGACTGAATGCCCAGCAGGTGAAATTAAAGGGGAGTGTTAAATTTATAATTTCACTGCCCGCGCACGGGTCAGCAGTCAACGGGGCTGAAAACCACACGGTAAACCAAAACCCGTCCGGTATCATATCGCACCACCTTTTGCATAAGGTTGTTTCCGTACGATGGTGGTCCGATATTGACAACCTGACACCCATGATGCTGGCCTGACATCAGCACTGACAATCCATCGGAAGGTATCCTTCACCTAACTAACCCCGTCCGATATTGTTTTCACCCGTCGATCTACCTCCAGTTTTCACCGCCGTCGATTTAAGGAAGCTGCACGATGGTTTAAAGTTCTGTCATAAAGGTCTTCCGATACACAACCTCCGCCGTGGGATTAAAGGCAGGTTTGTCCATCGTCCGATCATGGAAAGTACACGGGCCCGTTGAAAATTAAATACATCCCATACCTTATATTAAAAACATTGTCATTTTTTTTGGTAATGCGTTAAATGTTTTACGGCGAAGTTAATGTTTAATGAATACGAAAGTATGGGCACAAGTTTTTAATATATGTTTTTTAAAAAGGCGTTGACCCCAAATTTTGTCATGTAAAAACAAAACACCCGCGGGGATCAAAAAGTAATTTGTAATATGTTATGTGTGTAGTTTTTAGTGAGGGGGTAGCAAGTAAAAACTGAGGGTCTGCAGAACCCGTGAAAAACCAGAGAGTTAAATTTTGTATTGCATTGCAGGGAATGCACAGAGGTGCATGAATATTTGTGGTTTGTAATGAAAATGGGATTTTTATGCAGCAGCAGTGAAAAGATTTTCTTTGTCTTTGTAATGTAAAAAGTAAAGTTTGCACAGCAGTGCAGGAGGAGAAGTGAATGAAAAACCAGTGGCTTGTTTTGTCCCAAATCCATGAGTTGTTTCACACAGGTGAAAAGGTAAATCTGTAACTCCCTGTAATTTTGTTTTCACACAGCAGTGAATGTAAATGAAATATTTACACACAGAGGTGTAAAATTTCATAGGAGGCAGACTAACTTTTGTGTCAATGTTTTGGTGAATCCCTCTGAGTAAAAGAGGATGAATATGTAAATGCTTTTGTTTAATGAATGGAAATTTTATGGTGGTGAAATACTCTGTGCTCTGTAATTAATTTTAAAAGACTTCTCTGTGTAAAAGATCTTGGAGCAAAGCAAACAGAGCATAGTCTCTGTGTTTTATATTGTATGGTTTTGGTATTTTCCCATCTCAAACAGAAGCAAAAAATTCCCAACAAGGTTGGCCTTCCCTTTATGATTAGATCAACAAATACGAATCTCCAGAATTTTTTGTGTTATGGTGTATCCTGAGCGCAGGATTACAAGACCTTCATGCGTAGGATGAAATTTGCTCTTATAAAGACTGCATCCATTGCTAATTTGCTTCTCTCATACATTTGATGCCATACCCATTTGTTCATGCTAAATGTACTTTCCTCATTGCGCCTGAACAAATGGCGAACAAAATCATGTGCCCAGCACCTCAATAAGCACAGACCAAGTTTATTTCGAGCCCAGCGGCAGCTCCAAGTTTCTTCTCCAAGATCTGGGAATATTACAACCACTTCTTATTGATAGCAACAAATTTCTGATCCAAGCATGTGTGCTGCTGCCTTACAAACCCTGACTCTACATCTGGAGATTCAAGACATGACCGACAAATCCTCTAGAAAGGTTCTCTCAACATATCAGTCTCGCTGGAATAGGAAAATAGGAAAATATCTCCAAACTCAGCAGACAATTTGCGTAGTACCCCATACTGGACATCAAAGTTTCCTGCAAACTTTCCAACAGTAGTGGCAGTCATGCTAAAATCATATCTCAAAATTATTCCAACTATGTTTTTCTGGGTACAGGGATATTGTGTGGAGACTAATGAGTCCAAGTGTTTGTCACAGTAGACACAAGATTAGCCTTAGTGAAATACTGGAAGTTCATGCTTCTCCTATCATGACCATATCTCCCATTTGTCAAATACAACACTCCTGATGAATAGCACATTACTGAGGTCCAATCTATGGATATAAACAAAAATCTGATTCACCTGTGTATATTATATTCCCAGCACTTTTGTTCCATATTAACAAATGAATATTTCTGAAATGGATTATTCATAGTGTTCAGGCCTGAAAGAGTTCGTGGTGATGAATAAACAGAACCCCAAATCCATCTAAAATCCATATCTATCATGTTGTAAAGTATATCTTGGGTTGAAAAGCAGAAGAGTTACCTTCATGACATATCAGAGATAACAGGCCTATTTAAAACCGATGTCACAATAAAATTTTAAAACATAATTCAAATCCAAATCTTGAAATAACTATAATAATTGTGCTACAGATCAACCTACAGTTACCTCCTATGTAAATTGGGTGTCCAACCTAATTCTTAATTGTTTTGGGAATAAGGTAACCGTGTCTGGTACAGATTGATCTTCTGATACCTCTGGTACAGATTGATCTTCTGATACAACTGTGGCTTCAAAGTGCTGGTGTAAAGGAGGAACATCTAAAAAATGCTGTAAGCTTCATTTTTGTCAACATGTTCATGTTTCATGAATGCTTGTGGAAACAAAATTGCTGACCTGTTCTTTAATCTTTTAAAACAAATACAAAACCTTTGGTCTATTTATATTCGGAACATTTGCCTTTTATTATAGATGTAGAATAATATTGAACAATAAGATTGATATACATAGAGTTTTCCTAAAATAAGGATAAGGGATTTTATAGTTGTAGAAACACTTACAAGACACCATTTATGGCATATTTCACTTTATTTTTCATGCTCATGCACCCAACAAGTTACAATAGACATGCCACATAAAGGAGAGGGTAATAGAACTACAAATAAGCTGCATAGAGAAGGAGAGAAGAATAAGCCTTGAACTAGATGGAACTAATGACAAATGACTCAAATTACTTCATGGTTTAGTTAAACAATTGACAATGGATCAAATTACTTCATGGTTCAATTATTCAACCACTACTCCCTTACAATAAACTAGAAGAACTTTGGCCTTCACCAATGTTGTTATGAGTAGTACTTGTACTGCCTAGTAAATGTGATATATCTGATTGAAATTTTGGAATCCCTGTAGCTCCTGAAAAAGTCTCTTTGATGCTTTGCAATGTAGTAACAATATCCATCATAGTAGGTCGTGCTTTAGGAGATTCTTTTGTGCAGAACAAACCCACGCTTATTAGTTGACTGAGGCAATTGAGCTCCTTATCTTCTGTAGTGCTCATACTTGTCCTCCTCAATAGACTTCCATCGACCACAACTTTTACTCGGTTTAGAAAATCACTACCCTCCCATTTCAACAAGTTCATTCCTTCCACAAAGATGTTATGTGTGGGCTTCTTTCTAGTCAAAATCTCCAATAACACTATTCTGTAGCTATAAACATCACCTTTTGTTGTGGCACGTCCACCCAATCCATATTCTACATTGAAACATTCTCATCGTAAGGTTATAATATACAAATTTTAATAAAAAAAAGATATTGCCAACATTGCTTAGTATGATATCTAGTTCATATAATATCTAACATTTGCTTGACATGATATCTATTTCACATAATACCTGGAGGAATGTAGCCTATTGAACCTTTGAGTGCATGTGTTGAAGTGATCTCTGCATCCTTCGAATTTGCAAAACATATACTAGCAATAACAAAATCTGTTAAATATGCTGTCATATCTTCATCCAGAAGCACATTGCTAGGATTTAGATCACAATGGAGCACTTGCACAAAACAATGGTGATGGAGATATGCCATGCCTTGTGCAATATCTATTGCTATATTCAACCTTTGAAATAAACTCAAATTACTTTCTTCTTGGCCGTTAGGATATAACCACTTCTCTAAGCTTCCATTTTGCATTAATGGAAATATCAAAGCTTTGATTTGGAGGTTTGAATAACATGTTATGATTCTAATCAAATTCCGGTGCCTAACTTTACCCAAAACTTTGCATTCCTTATCAAAACTCTTGTTGGCCCCATCATTTTCCAAATTGAGAAGCTTGATAGCAACAATTGTGCCATCATTTAGAACCCCTTTGTACACTTTTCCAAAACTACCAACTCCTAGCAAGTTGGCATCACTAAATACATTTGTTGCAGTCATGATCTCTCCATATGAAATTCTTCGATGCCCCATAGCGAAGGATGTCTCAACCTCTGTATGAGTATGTTTCTTGCGATTTTGAATCCACAAGATTCCCAAAAACAAACACAATACAACAACCACTGCTGCAATAACCATAGGCATGATAACTCTTCTTGTGTGCCAAATATTTTGATGTTTGTAAGCAGAGCATGATGGTAGACTTATCCAAGGTCCACATAGGTCAGGATTTCCCATGAATGCCACGGCACCAAGCTTTTTGAAAATTCCTCCTTTAGGGACTTCTCCTGAAAACTTGTTGAAAGAAAAATTACAATGATGGAGCATTTTGAGTTTCTCCAATGATGAGGGTATTCCACCTGATAGATTGTTGTAACATAAATCCATGTCCTCAAGACTTTGAAGTTCATTGAGTGTAATTGGAATTGGACCTTCAAGTGCATTGTGGGAAAGATTGAGGTACACTAGTTCTTTGCAGCTTTGGAGTGTACTTGGAATGTTGCCAGTTAATTGATTTGCAGAAATATCTATAGCTTGAAGCATAGTCATCTTGCCTAATCCTAAAGGCACAGGTCCATGTAATAAATTGTTTGAAAGGTTGAAATACAATGCTAAATTTTCAAGCCCTGCAACCTCTAGAGGTATTTTCCCAGTGAACATGTTGAATGATAGGTCTAGCTGTAATAAGTTCACACATTTCCCTAGATTTGCAGGTATATTACCTGATAATTAATTATACGAAAGATCTAGATATCTCTTAACTGTTGGAGGTTGGCAATAGAATCAGGGATTCTTCCATCTAAATTATTATGATGGAGATCTAATAACCCTAAGCTTTTGAGTTGCCCCATAAAGGAAGGGATGTTTCCTTGTAAATGGTTTTCTGCGATACTTAATACTTGCAAGTTTTGAAGGGTATTAAGTGCAAAAGGGATAGGCCCTGTAAAATAATTGCGGTCTGAACCAAACTCCGTTAAATTAGTTAAGTTTCCAATCTGCGGAGGGATTTCTCCAGTTAATTTATTCGCTTCGAAGTTTATGAAGTATAATTTAGTAGAGAGATGGCCTATAGAAAAGGGTAAACACCCCGTAAAATTGTTAGCAAATAAATATAACCTTTCTAAGTTGGAACAGTTAGTAAGAGCAGTAAGAATGGGGAAGCTCGTGGTGCTGCCGCTAACCAGTTGATTCTCACCTAAGTTAAGCCATTTGAGCTGCGTCAGCTTACCGAACTCCAGGCCCACTACACCGCTGAGCAGGTTGTACGGCACATCGAAAATTTGAAGCATCGTGCAATTGAAGAGGGAAGCAGGAATGCTACCACTCAACGGATTAGAGCCCAATACGAGAGACATCAACTGGGTGCTCTTGGTACAGAGCTCGTCGGGAATGTTACCAGTAAACAGGTTTCTTGTTATCTGCAATTCTTGAAGACGGGTGCAGTTTAACAAGTGAGATGGAAATTGTCCTGTGAGATTGTTAACCCCCAGTTGTATAGATCTCAGCTGGCTTAGCATACCCAATTTGGAGGGAACGCTGCCGTGAAGGTTGTTGTAACCCAGGTCTATTATCTCCAAAGAGGATATGTTTCCCAAGCAGGCCGGGATTGTACCTGTGAGATTGTTAGTGTCCATTGAGAGGATCTGTAAACGATGGCACCGACCAAGAGTGGGGGGATAGAACCCTGAAGTTGATTCAGATACAGGAGAAGCGTGTTTAAGCGAAAGAGATTTCCCAATTGATAGGGAATGTGACCATGAAAAGTGTTATTGCTAAGGTCGAGAATCCTAAGAAAGGAGAGATTGCCGAGCAGAGGAGAGATTGTACCTTGCAATCCCATGCTTGAAACTTCGAGAGAAACCACCCTCTGTCTGCGTCGACTGCATATGACACCTCTGTCTGCGTCGACTGCATATGACACCTCTCCACTTGCAGAAGGAAACATTGCGTTTCCACGTAGAGGTTAACGATTGCCATGGATCATATTTGATGGCAGACATGAATCCAATCAGAGCCTCTTGATCAGAAGCATTGCTGAGATGAGGATGCCTACTGTGCAATAATTGAGGGGTGGAAGAAAATATGGAAGGAGTGAGAAAAAGAATGGAAAAAGAAAAGAGAAAAAGTAATGTCCAAAACATGGAGGGAACGCTACAGATGTCCATCATCTTCGACTGCTCTCAACTGAATGCGAATGGTTCGAGTTTCTTCGTTTATTTATAGGAATTCAGCATTGAATTCTGACGTTATTGCGCGCCATGAGGATGAGAAATACAAACGTAACGGAGAGGGAAGAAATCTTTGTAAGATGTTGGGGTCCCCTAATTTTCCAAATGATAGTAAGCTAAAGATTCCTATACTTGGAATAGTCGAATCAAAATGTAAGCCCAATAACTTCGCAGACGCTGCAGTCCACAAATCCGTCACCCATTGTCGTGTCCCACACAATTATAATGTGATGATCTGGTATTTTATTCAAAAAAAAATTATTTAGCAATATACGAACGTCTTGTTTTACGGGTGATTTATTTTTAGAATACTGTTCTTTCTAAATAGTTTAGTAATGTACAAATATATAGTTTTTTGTGCTAATTCAGTAAAGACTTGAATAGTTGAGTGTATAGCAAAATAATCTTGTTAATAGTCAGTCTACCCTTCCACGTCCATGCCCATGGTGACGAAAGTGTTACTTAAGTCATTCAATACATTAAAAACTTCTTTTAAATATATTGAAAATGTTTACATTAAAAAATTCTTTTAAATATATTGAAAATGTTTATGTAAGATAATATCTTTAATATAAGACAATGATGTCACAAATTTTCATGTAAGGCAATTTTTTCAATGTTAAAAATATCAATTATATTATTTTGGAGTGTGGTTAGCCCTTTTACTAACATTTATTATTATTATTATTATTTTTTATATTTTTAGATTTTTTCAACATATTTTTTTGGATCACCAATTCTATTCAACAAAGTGTTAACAAGTATTTAGTAATTTATCTTTTTTTTAGAAGTACTTATTATATTATTCTAATTCTACTTCCTCATTCTTATTCAAGAAGATGTTTCCAAGTACTTGTTAGTATATTTATAGATTATGTTGGAGATAATGATTTTCACCTCTCCTTTAATATTTAAAAGTGGGCACTTCACCATTCACCATGGCAACCAATATTGTCATTAAAACACCCCACCATCTATACATACAACGTACCTCTGCATCCCGGTACATCCCTGCATGAGCATGGATGTATACACATCAATTTGAATTTAAAAGGGTTAAGGTATACTCATTAATTCAGAGTAGTCTAAATGATCTACGTTTTGTATACCTTGATGTGCAGACCCGTTTGGCCTCTGACAACGCATCCAATCTCCAGAGACGTCTGCTATGGTGGCAAAATGGTGAAGTATCCATTTGTAAATAATGAAGACCATAGTAAAAAATAATTTACGCAAAATAATTATATACAAAGACTTTGTATGGAATAATTGATTGTCCACGGACTTTTACAAACTGAAGTCACGCATAATAATTATAATACAAAGACTTTGAATGGAATAATTGATAGTCCATATACTTTTATAGGCTGAAGTCCCGCACAATAATTATAATACAAAAACTTTGCATGGGATAATGGGTCGTTCATAGAAATATTGGTTGCCATGGTGGATGTTGTACTTGTTTCTCGTAGGTAGTTCTTGGCTGCAAAAACTATGCCGAGAAACTAACTCGATCAGTCTTTAGGTTCAAGCTGGACCTTGAACTAGAGGGGGCTCCCTCAATTGTTACAAGGTTTTGTTTAACATTGTTCACAATCACTGAAGAACAACCTATGAGGCACAATGACTATATTTATGATTTATTTTGGGTGGTTGTTAATGATTGTCCAATCTCTATTTATGAATAAATTCATTTCTTGTAGAGTCATCGGTCAAATTACCAGCATCCAATTTGACATAATAACATGAGTTTTAAAGGATTTGACAAAATAATATAAGGGAATTCATGATAATTAAGCAGTCATATTGAATACTTAATGAACCAGATAGAATGGATACATATATAAGATTTCTAGAGCCAAACAAAACACATTCAAGAGATAATAGAAGGCAACAGTTAACAGATGTAGATGAATTAACCAAAACAAATAGTCTAGTTAATTAATCTCCTTAAATGATTATAACTTTGTCGGGGATTTCAAAGAGATTGTCACTCAATCTATTCTTACCCAGATCTTCTATAGTACTTTGAACATGTGCAGAAATAAGATATGAAAGCACTAGAAAAACATACAAGAAACACAATTTCTGTCAAGAAATGGAGCTAGAATACTTCAATTAGGATTTCTGTAATAAAAGCTTCACAATAATGACAGGGCTTTAGCATCAAAAGCTAACCCCTTTACATTATAATTAAAACAATATATAGAACGTTACATTACGTTGACTGTGTCTATATTTTTGGAATAAAAATATGAACAATAAACTAAAAATAAAAATAATCTCTGAAAAACTGCAAGAAATTTGGGGTTGTTTACAAGTCTTCTGCCTAGAACTCTTGAGTTGCTTAAACCGTCTGCTGGAAAACTACACTTTGATCCCAGTTTGTTGATACCCAAAATATTCTTAGCTCATGCCATGTGTTAAATTTTAGTTGTAGCATGTCTTTGATTACTTGAAATATGTTGGGTTGTTGCCTCGAATTGTTGAGCTGCTTGAGTCAAATTCCTTGGAATTGAATTTGGAATGCTATGCCACTTATATCAGGTCTTAAATATAAAGAATGTAATCCTGTGTCTGCTGATTTTCTGCCTTGGTACTCTAAAGTTGTTGAATACTCCCTTGTTCTTTCTCCCTCGGTGTTTTGCAAACTGTTGGCGAGAAATACGAGTGGGATAGCTCAATCAAGATATCCAAACTACTTTCAGCACTCCACAAGAACAGGATTGTTGCAATACATGTCCTTTCTCAAAGACACGTGGAAGTTTTAATCGATTTGGTTTGATACATCGAATGAAATGAGGTGTAGTGTTTTCCAATTGTTGCATCAACCTGAAAATTTTCCCCTAAAATCACTAATGGATTTCAGGGGGGGCCCTTGGCAGTATGTAGTTTCAAGTCAGGTGGGGGTGCAAAATTCACCATAAATTGCCACATATACAAAAATGGTTTCATCAAAACCTCTTTTTAGACCCCCCCCCCCCTCTTTGTTAAACTTTGGAAAACACGAGGGGGTCCGAAAATGAATGACGGTCGTTGACCTATGAGCCTTAGCCCCTGGGGCTTAGGTAGAAACTATACAATCAAGGCCAGGGGACCTAGGACAAAAACCTTTTTGGGGCTTAAACCCTTTGGCTAGAAAAAGGGGGTCGATTCTTCGAAGTATATCATTATAATAGTCCTTTGAAATAATACTTCGGGACTTAGTGGAAAAGGGGCCAATTCTTTAGAAATATTATGCTACATGGGACCGCATAATATGCGCTTGGGCCTTTATAATATTGGGACTTCACAATTGGCGATTTTATAATGTAGCACCTAGTTGCAACCTCCAAGACTTGTGATCGCTGATCATCTTCTGTGTTTAGCCTGGTCCTTTAGCTCTTCACGTGATCGCAATTAATCCCTCATATCATAGCTCCTTTTCTTAACAATTCACATTCAAAAATTTTAAAGTATCACAAGTTACAAAACGCCGATTGCAATTGTCGATCACCTTTTGCATGTGGCCCTTGGTCCTATGACTCTTGACATTCCCATATCCAACCCTCTTATCGGTGCCCCTCTCTCAGAGGTTTTCAATCAGAGGTTTCACTCTAATGCACAACAAGCCTCAACCTCCAATCGTTGATATGCGATTTCTGATGTCATCAATGCCACATCACCGCCACGTCACTGCCATGTGTTAGCCTATGAGTGGTGACATGTTTCACCCATTTTTGGCCCCTTTTAACCCTTGAAAATGTTGAATCCACCTGCCACGTGTCTACCGTACGGCCACATCATTGCTGACATCATCCTCAATGTGGTCCTTATTGGATCCAATCGCTAACAACCATGCGTCCCTCTAGGAGGAGAGAGAAAAGGTCCAACCTACCATATTCTGCAATGAACTTTCTTTTTTATTTGGTTTTTAGCCCTCCCGAAAATTCACCACTAGAGGCCTATTTTATTACAATCCCAAAATTTCAAAACGTGACCACCCTGCCTCCATTGCGAATCGCTGATTGTTGACCCCGCCAACTGCTGACTGACCATAAACCTCCAGGATGTGGGATCTATAACCTCTAGGATGCAGGATCTGGAACCTCCAAGATGCGGGATCAACACTTAGGCCTTTTTTCTCTGCTTCTACTTTTGAAAGGGGAACTTAAAATTGTTATAACTTTTGATTCTGGGGTCCTTTTAGGGAGTTCTATATATGGTTTGAAAGCTAATTCAGAGTACTTTCTAATGGAGAAGGTCTAATGAAGCTCTGATTCCTTACAATGCTTGAAAAATGACCTCAAACTCTCCTATATCATTACTCCTATTTCCAAAGAAAATGTATATAAGCTTGAGGATTTAGCAAGGAGGTAGACTGGCTAATATTCAAAAAATTTATAACTTCCAAGGGTTTCAAAATAAGTTAAAACATCAGCTCCAAGTGGGGACTGCTTCCCCTTGCAGGATGCAGAGAACCTAGTAGACCAGCTGCCTTGAATTTGTTGGGCATGGAATCAGTTCATGAACATGTAATCTACAAATCTGAAACCATATTGCTTGCACTAATCCAAAGACTATTTCACACTGAAATATGAAAACTAAAAATTGCTGAAGTGAAACAATTGACACTGCAAGTGGAAATAAGCATAATAGTGCCTAATTCATTGGGCTATGGATTCATTCAGTTAATCAACAATAATTTTACTCCTTTCAATCCCCTGCAAGTCATTCCACTCAACCTAACAAAACTTCATACCACAAACTTGAAACACAAGCTGAAACAAATGTTGATCTACTGCATTAATCAATAAATTTCAAACTCACTGATATACTGCACACTGAATTTGAAAATAACTAATTCAATCCCACACACCTCTTATCTAATTGAGCTAAAAATCTACACTGTTAGGTGTAATCAAATTTCCAGTGTAACCAAGTGAGGAGTGGATTTACTAACAGAGCACTCTACCAGCAGCTGAAAACTTGAAACATATTTACAATAGAAAACTCAAACTCCACAGACAACAGATACTTACATGTGAACTTGGAAAGTTGCATCTTATGTAATCTTCTAAATTTTCTGATCACAATAGAGAGGAAGAGAAATATGCTATTGAATGCTACCATTTTTATGAAAAAGAAAAACACTCGGCTGCATGCTATTATCATAGCCAGAGATTCACTTATCATTTTAAACCAGTTGAATCAGGAAACTAGTGGATCGCCATATGCCAAAGTGGAGTTGTCGGGTGAAAGAAATTTAACCAATATCAACTATCTAGTCTTTGTTCACCAACAAAGAGTAGATTTAATCATGTTCGTGGTCCAGGGAAAAATTTATTCATCACTTCATTCTCCGGCAATGACGCCAAATGTTGTACTTGTTTCTCGTAGGCATTTCTTGGCTGCAAAAACTATGCCCAGAAACCAACTCGACCAATCTTTAGGTTCAAGCTGGCCCTTGAACCAGAGGGGCTCCCTCAATTGTTACAAGGATTTGTTTAACATTGTTCACTATCACTGGACAACAACCTATGAAGCACAATGACCATGTTTATGAATTATTTTGGGTAGCTGCTAATGATTTTGCAATCTCTGTTTATGAATAAATCCATTTATTGCAGAGTCCTCGGTCAAAGTGCTAGCAACCAATTTGATAGAATAACATGATTTTTAAAGGATTTCACAGAAGAACTGTTGTGCAAGTAAATTCTTAGTGCGGACACAAACAATTCCTCTAGCCCGAGAGAGTGGGTCTAGCCACAAACAAACAATCTATGGAAAATCTCCTTAAGTTGGAATGAATTAAGAGGGCCTACCTCTTAGAACGCTATTCCGCTTAGTGATGATCCCGATTCCTCACTCCAACTATCTTCCGTTTCCTTCCTTTGGATACCTGAAACAAGAAAACAACAACAACAACAAATGTGACAACATGCAATATTGTATTCAAACTACTTAGTAGGTCAAGGAACATTAAGCCATAAAGATGTAAAATGACACTTCATGTAGGAAATCAATCGATAGTTGCATTAATATAAATCAGAAAGAGCTTACAACCAATGCCTTGACATTGTTGGTCTCCTCCGATGTATCCAGGTTCCCACACTTTTGCTAGCACTTCATGGATAGCCCCAAAAAATGGAACTTTAAGGCCTCTTTCCCTCTAGTCTCAAACAAAACCAAAATCACACTATTCTCCCTCAAACATAGACTAGAATGCTACAAGCTATAGATGACTTGTTGGTTATTCAAACTTGCTCCAAAACTCCAACTAGCTTTTGCTTGGGAAAAAGACAGGTTTATATAGCTTGGATGGATGGGAGATGGTTCCTCTCATCATGGGAGAAGGTCTTATCTCTTGATGTTGTTCCATCCTAATAGGGGAAAGGAGCCCAAATTGATTTCCTCGGCTCTATCTATCCCAACCATCTACCAAACTCCGTTGTGAAGCTTCTAGACATGGAAGCTTCGGCTCCTTATTTAAAAACCTTCCAAAAGAGGATCAACGCAACTAGAAAAGGGCTCAGTCAATCTGATCGACGCGAGGGTAAGTTTTAACCTCTGTAAATCGGCGTGAGGAGAAAAGTGGTCAGTAGCGCTGGCCTTGTAAACTGGGATAAAAGGAAGATTCTTTGGAAATGATGCAAAGGGGAATTATTCTACTCATGAAGAGGTGTTGCGGGATATTATCCCCTAAGGTTCTTGGGCGGAACCCTAGCAGACTGAAAGTTATCTAAGTTAAGAAACACACACACACACAACCGTTTATGCTATAAAAACTACTTCTAGGGTGAGAGGGGCATACCTGAGGTCCTACGTTTGGGTAATTACTCAAGGGTGCAAACCCTTCTTCCCGTCCCTTCCGCTCCTTTGTCCTGTAAAAACCACAATTCCACGAACTGCAACAGTATATGGACAAAATTTTATATATCAAATGATCTTTATGTTATATGAGAGATGAGTTAGTTACAAACTTATAAACATCTATTCAAGTATGAACTTCACATATAAATATCATTAACACAAAGAAAGAAGCGTTTCGGGAACAAGACGTGTTTCTTTATTAGACAAATAGAATAATATGGAAAAAGAGCAATATCACCTGAACCGCTTCTGCAGGCTCAAAGCTCGGCCTCCTTCTGGATCCGTCCTGCCTCAAGCCTCTAGTAAGTCACATTCCATTACTCACTCCAAGATGTCAAGGGTAAAGAATGAACATCCAATCACAAGGAAACAAGGGTTTCCTGTACAAGATGGGGGAAGTGCAGAAGGCACAAGGGTCTTCAGACCTGATCAGGGGGAAAAAACTCAGTATAATAACCTTGCTCTATGATCTCTCTTCCTTTAGGCCTTCCCTTTGATGTCTTTTTATACCAATTCCAAAGTAGTTTTTTAGTTAGGAATTGGTTGGGGACAGTTGAGGCCACGGGCACTAACAGGTGATCAACAGGTAAAACCCGTGATCTCCGCCCGAAAATAAGGAGTTTTATATTTTTTTAAGTGTTTTAATACATATACGTGGGTTAGGTATGTATGAACCCGCGTATACACGCGTTTAACTCAGGGCAATGTCACGTACAGGGAAAATAAAACATTGTTTTTTAGATTTTGGACCAGGTCTGGAAGGAGGGGTTGCCCTAGGCCATGGGTGTAGCATCACAAACCATAATGGTGAGATTTGGAGCTATAACACTTCCCCAACCAGGTTCAAATCCTTGTGAGTGACATGATGATGATAAATATTGTTGTAATTGTAATTTCTTTGTGCCTATGAATATTGTTGTATTGGCCCTCACTCTTGCCCTCGAGCTGAGAGAAAGTTTGATTTCTATCAAAAATAAAAAAGTATGAAAAATAAAAATAATGAAATAGATTAGAAAAATAACAATAAGGACAAGGTATAAGCACGAGATAAAAAATATGTATAAAATATAAATAATAATATAAAATGAGGGAGAATAATATAGAGTAGTAAATGATATAAGGATGAAAGTAAAAGTAGGAAATGGGTGAAAAGTAAAGATGGGTATATAAAAGAGTGGAAATGTGAAGATAAAAGAAAATAAAAAATAAAAGTATACAATGAGTTAACAAAAACTATGTGAAAGAATATGAAAATAATTAAAGAGTGGAATATGGATGTAAGTAAGAATAAAAATACAAAAAATAAAGATATTGTAACTAAAGTGGGAACCTAGAAGAATATTGTAAATGGCAAGGAAGATTATTGGCAAGAGTTGGACTACATAAAAAGTTTGGTTTGTGTTTTGGTGACTTGTCATGTTAATGGTTCAATAATTGTTGAACATCACTAGTTTTGGAGGGGTATACCACAATTTCAAAGGATATTTTTAAGTTTTCCTTGCAAGAGAAGAAGCATATGGTGTATAATTACTCGTAAATGCCACCAATCATTATCCTAGTGATGAGATAGTGAGATGAATAAGGTTAACAAGGCAAACAAGAAACTCTAATTTTGGATATTCTCTTTCTCAACACCAAACACTACAAAGGAGTTATCTTAGTGTTTGCCTACCTTGGAAAATAAGAAGGGACTTACAATCGATATATGATAAGGAATCCAAAACCTTGAAAGTGTAGGAGAAAGCAAATCCAAATGAAACACATGTGACCCCATTGGCTTCTTTGTGCTTGCTAGTGAAGAATAAACGCATATTGGGGTGGAACAACACTATAACTTCTTTCGAAAGCTAGAGATGAATAAGTGTACTCTAGGGAAGAGGTTTTAGGGAAATAAAATGTAAGATTGAAAGTTGTACAAGGAGATTGAGTGTGCAAAGCTTTTGAAAATAACCTTCAAAAAATTATCCTACAATGGAAGGCCCAAGTTTTTTAGGCTAAAGTATATTCACATCTTGAAAAAATGATCATGTGTTGGAAAGCAGGGAAGAATCTTATGGGAACTTTGAAGGAGTACTCATTACGCAAATAGAATTATCAAACTCTATGGTTGACTATGTGCTAAAGCATGGTGAGAATTGTGGAAAATATTCTCAGGGAGGGACACATGAATACTTGAAAGTGAAAATCCCAAACATGGAAAATTAACTAACACGATATTGGAACCAACAAAGAGTAAGCATTATAACTTAGTTAATTATTAGGTAGTTAACTACAATGTATGTTAAAAAAGGGAGACACATTGAAACATATGTCCCTATTTTGTGTGCATATATAATAATAAAAAAAGCCATTCCATGTAAAAGATATCATATTTGGACAATGGAATACTAAATTTTATTATTTTTTAGATAATATATTCCATTTTGTATCCATTGGTATTGGAGTCGACTTTTGTAGCCACAAGAAGGGACCTATTCCCTTCTTCTACATGCTCTAATAATGATTGCATAGATCCATTCCCTTATTTTTCCTGCTTTCTCTATCATAAGGATCCATTTCATTTTTCTACATGCTTCTAAAGTTATAATGGAATTTATTCCCTTCTACTATTAGTGTTTTACATGAATTTATGGTTAAACATTAGAAAAAATTGATATTTGCATTTATCTTTAAGTTAATATACAAAGACGATGTTACATATAGGTTGTTGTACAGGTTGTGATGTTGCCACATTTGGTTCCAGTGGTTGTAAAACCCTTGTACACTTGCTACAAGATAGTCAAATAATTTTTGCAACACAATTGTTGCATCATAGAAGTTGCAACATTGGAACCATGAGCCAACATCGAAAATTTGAGCCATTAGAACCATGAGCCAACATTAGAATTGTAAGCCATCAAAACCTTGAAGCATTGGAACCATGATCCATGATGTAACATATTTTTCACTACTTTTCATAACAATTATCGATCCATACATCAATGATCTTAATCCAAGAAAATCAAAGATATGGAAATAATTTTGCAAATCCAAACGCAAAAATTAATTTGAGTGGTCAACCAACAATATTAGAATTCTTACGGGAAACATCTTAGAGTTATTTATTAATTTCAAAAGATCTTGGACTTATTCATTAATTGTTCATTATTAGCCAAGATTATGGAAACCATTTGTTATTTGGGAAATTGTTGTAAGCACCGAGGATTTATTAAATCCATAAGTAGGTTTATTTAGATATGTGTATATTCTAGTTTCCATTAAATTTATGTATAAAAAAGAGAGCTCTCTCTATTGTTTGGGAATGATGCTTGGAGAAATGTCCCAATGATAATGAAATAATTTATAATGATTGCACTTTTATTTCAATTCCATAATGTGTAATTTAATTATTTTATTTATTTCTTTTGTATATTTATGAAATAGTGATTTATTCTAATTAGCTTAGTTAATCCAATAATTTATGTTGTCAATATAACTGTTAAATTTCAAACTGCTCTATGTTGTTTCAATTACTTTGCCCAATTCAATTTTTCAATTAACAATCTTTCACCAATAATTAATATTCAATCATCAACAGTAATTGAAGATAGAACATCAAATGCAATGACAAAGGAGACAATCAACACATCAATAAGAGACACCATATTTTTGGCCAATGAACAAAGAAAAACCCACTATGGGGAAAACCCTTTGTAATTCTTCCTTTATTAGATTGTCATAAAAATTTCAGCACAGAGTACAATGAGCCAATACAAAATCATCTAGCAAAATTATCTAAGCAACATTCAAAAATATGTTCCCAGCATCAATCCAGATCATAGATAACTTTTCCTGTTTGTTCTTAACTATGATCAAATGTCAATTTGTAACCCTAGAGCCCAGCTGCATGGAGGAAGAGGTGTGCATGTGGTTGAGAGCTTCCAACCGCACAGATGATCATATGTGCCTGTAGTTATAGCCAAAAATTTATTGTGTAAAGCCTGCGGTCGGAAACTAAAACCCTAACATACCTGCGAGCTTCAGACCCTTCAATCTCGAACCTGTACGAACCAATTTCCTTGACCCAACCTCAAACCCGTGTGAACTAAGCAGTGAAGAAGAGAAAAAGAAGATGCTTAGCGATGTCCAAATGAGCATGAGGTCACTTGTATTTACAAGCTTCCAAGGGTGTCCATTTTCTTGTTAGGACCAACCTAATCAAATGTGACATTGTGGGCTTCCATTCAAAAATTCACTTTCCCTTATCCAAATTGAGCCCTTCAATAGTCAAAATTGGTCCTATCAAAAAGAGGAATCTAGTACTGTGGTTGGAATTTGTCACTGTGCTTCCAAATTAACACTTCCTCTCAAATAGGAAGAAATTACAACTGCATCATGCAATATTCATATGTATCATGTTGTCATACCATGTCCCATGTCTGCTCAACTCCATCTGTTGAAACAATCTTGAATCTAAATAAGAAGAATCATTAGGGAGCTAAAGCTACCACCCTCTCGGACAATGAGGAAGTTCATATTGGACACTCTCACCTCTTGTCTATGGAAGTGGGGAAGGTCATATTGGAAACTCTCACCCCACGTCTATGACAGTGAAGAAGGTCCTATTGAACACTCTCACCCTAAGTCATCTCATCGATTAATAGGCGAGATACAACTTACAAAGCAAGGATCACAACCATCCCATGATGTAATCAACGGATGAGATACTACTTGCTATAAAAGGTAAGGATCACATCCATCCTATTGCTTGTCGATCTTCACAACAATGACCCTGAAGAGTCATGTGGTAGAACATCTGCATCATAATGAGATTGGGTGAGAATCCAACTTACCAAAGGTAAGGATCACACACCCCCAAGCTCTTTCTCAACCCGTTGGCCAGACAGGGAGCAATAATCCCAACAAGCCTTGCTTGTGGGTGTGATGCCAACTGGGGTATACTTTGCATAGACCAAGATAGGGGAGAAACATCTCCGACCCTATGGCTAACAGATAGGGGTGATACCCTATTTTCTAAAGATCCCTCAGCCCTAGGAACCCTCCATCTCAATTCCTCGCCCTGGGAGCTTAGACAAGGCGGAAGAGTTAGCTCAGTTTCCTTGATCAACGATGCTCCTTATTAGGTGGGGTCACATCTGTCAGTCCAAGTTTCTCTCTAAACACCAAGAACTTCCATTTTGGTAAAGCCTTGGTGAGAACGGATCTCTATGTGCTTAGACTTGTCATGAAATGTGAGATTCTCTACTAGACTGATCCCACTCTTTCTGTCGTAATATATCATTGTAGTGTCTAGGACATGCTCAAATAAATCTCCAAAGAGCTTCCTCAACCAAACTTCTTTATAGCTAGCCATGCTAGCGACAATGTACTCTACCTCGGTGGTTATACTCAGTTCTATGGAGTTCTACTTCCTGCTCATCCAAGATATCATGGCATATCTGAGGCTAAAACAACATCCAGGTGTACTCTTTTTGTTGACAACATTTCCTTCCTAGTCAGAATCGATATATCCATGAATTTGAACATCTCCAGCAGAATATTTCAAACCAATGGTGATTGTCCCATGCAAATATCTCAAAATGTGTTTGGCAACAATCCAATGAGAATGGAGAGGCTTGATCATGACTCAATGTGTTCACTGCATAGTATATGTCTGGATGGGTGTTCACTAAGAACATTAGAGCCCCAATCAACTGTTTATACTCGGATGGATTCACCAAATCGAGTGCCGCATCTTCTCCACATAACTTCTTGAAATTCATTTCCATCAATGTGGGTAGGGACTTGCATTTTGTTATTCCAAAATCTCTCTAACAACTTCACGCCATATTTTCCTTGTGAAAGGAAAATCCCATTGGGCCTTTGCCAAAGCTTAAGGCCTCAAAATTAGTGCATGATTCCAAGGTCCTTCATCTTGAATTAAAAGGTTAAATCCCTCTTACACTCAATTATTAAAGGTTCACTACCTTTCAAGAATAGATCGTCAACGCATACAACCAAAATCAACGACATAACTTGGACTACCTTGAAGTAGAGGTTGGGATCGACATTGCTCCTTGTGAATCCCAGCGTCACCGAGTAACTATCTATGCAAGCATAGCATGTTCTAGAGGCTTGCTTCAAATCGTGCAATGCCTTCTTTAAGCTGCAAAGATGTCTTTCGATCATGTACTTCAAATCCATATGGTTACTCAATGTACACTTATTCCTATAACATACCATGGAAGAATGTTGTCTTCACGTCCATCTGATGAAGGTTCCATCCTTGAGTTGCGAAAAGAGAAACTATCGAGGGAATGGTTGTATATCGATCCACAGGTGCAAATATATCGTCATAATCTTCTCTCTCTTTCTAGGAGAATCCTCAAGCCACAAACCTTGCCTTATATTCCTCAATGCTTCCATCAACTATATGTTTGACCCGAACTTAAACAAGAACACAACAAAGTATAGATATAACCAGAAATATAGAGATGCAATAGAAATAACACTCATTTCATTAATATAAGAATATTTAAATATGCTTACAAACATAAGGGAAATAAACTAGCGAGGGCAATGGTAGCTTATCTCTGAGAAGAGATGTGACGGATACATGCCTCTAAACTATGTTACAATGAGGCTCGGAGGCCTATTTGTTATTGAGAAACAATGGAAAACCCTAAACATCAAAAAACCTAACCCTAGGAGATGAAACACTAGAACTATGGGTCCCATTTGGGAAAATAGTTACATCAACTTCCCAGGGTCATAACTTTGGCATACGATCTTTCTTTCACATGCACAATACCTCATTAGATATATATATCCGAGGAATACAATTTCTGAGTGGCCAACATGATTTATAACAAATGTTGGCCCGCTTTTGCCAAAAAACATCATTTAGGGCCTCAAAACGACTCTGGAAGTTCAAGACCCGAAAGTTTGCCAAAAATAGTAAATTGTGCTACAACTAAGGAAACTGAAAAAACTGAAAGAGACAGTGGTGGGCATCCAAGTGGAATAGGTGGGTGGAAACCAACATCCACCTAGATCAGTCCTCCCCCCTTAGGAAGCAATGGTCCCCATTGCGTTGAGTGCCTCCATGAGATGGGGAAAGTTCTACTGAACTTGGTCCCTGGTGAGCCACTTGCCTTGGTGCAGGAGTTGGATGGCTTTGACAACCCAATATAGTTGGATCTTCTATTGGCGAGTGTTCTTGATCTATGTGTCCATAACCCAATCAGTTGTGGCTTGTTCCATACAATCTAGGTTTAACTTTGTTGGTGTGAGTTTCTTTGCAACGTCTAATACGTCCAGTAATGGTGGGAAGTATGGTCGAAGGTGGTCCACATTGACCACTTGGTGCAGGCTAAGGAATGGGGGAATGTTGAGCTCAAAAGCATTGTCTCCCACGCCTTGGTAATGGTGTAAGGACCATAACAGAGTGGTATGAGCTTCCGATGGTCTCCAGTAAGGCGTTCTTTTTACAAATGCAACCAAACTTTCTCACCCACCTGAAACTTGTGTGGCACTCGATGTTGATCATGTCATTGCTTGTACTTGGAATTTGACTTCTCCAAGATGTTGTGAACCTGCTAGCAGATTTGTTGGATGCATTCAATAAATTTGGTAGCTTTATCAGCCTCAGATGATACATGTGTGGATTATGTCTGTGTAGTCGCATGAGGCATGGAAACATCGATCAGACACAATGGTTGAAATCCTAGACCCACTTGGAAGGAAGTGGGACCAGTAAAGATATGGAAAGATTTGTTATAACTGTGTTGCACATATGGAAGACTCTCATCCCAGGTTCAAGGATGCTTGGAGTTGTACATGTGTAGTATGTGCACTATCATCTATTCATGATCTTCGTCTGGCCATCAGTCTAGGGATGGAAGGAAGTCGACTTTGTGAGCTTGGTTTCCAATAGTGTCCAGAGGCTTGACCAGAATGTGCTCAATAACCTACTATCCCAATCTGATATAATGGTCTTTGGGATCCAAAAATTTACCCATACTCATTCAAAGAAGATTTTGGTAGTGTCCTCTGTTGTGATACTCTTCTTGCAGGCCACCAATATAGCCATCTTCGAAAATTTGTCCATGACCACAAATACACAGTCATTACCATGTTTAGTAGAAGCGATGCAAACATATAGTCCATGGAGATGGGGTGCTTTCGAATTGTATCGGAAAGTGTCTCACTATGATAGGGTTGGATGCCCATGTTGGGTGAGGAATGCACCAATAGCATAGTCTGAGGCATCTAGCTCGATTTCAAATGGTTGTTGTAGGTATAACAATGTGAGTACCGGTGCAGAGCAGAGCTGGTGCTCCAACTCAACAAATGCCTTATGTTGGGACTTGGACCAGGAAAATTTTTCATTCGCCCTGCCCTTAGTTATCTAACTCAAAGGCCAAGTGATATGGGAGAATCCCAACATGAACCTCCAATAAAAAATTGCAAGGCCAAAAAAGTTGCGAAGCTCCGTTAGAGTGGTCGGGGCTGGCCAATCTCGAATGACTTGGATCTTAGTTGGGTCCACATGCATGTCACACTCATCTGTGAAGTAACCAAAATATTTGACCTAGCTCATTCCAAAGGTGAATTTATCCAAGTTGGCACACAGTTTTTGTTTTCGAAGGGTTTGAAGGGCCTACCAAATGTGTTACAAGTGTTCTTCCCAACTTTTGTCGAAGATGAGGATGTCATCTAGATAAACAACCACGAATGATTTGGTGAAGGGCTACAAGATGTCATCCTTTAGCCTCATAAAAGTAGCAGGGGCATTTTTCAACCTGAAGGGCATAACCAACAATTCAAGAAGACCTTCCTTGGATTTGAAGGTCGTCTTCCATACATCTATGGACTCTATTGGAACCTGGTGATAGCCATACTTTAGGTCAATCTTGTTGAAATGCTTGGCCCCCTTGAGTTGGTCTAGAAGGTAATCAATCCATGGGATTGGAAACCTTTTCCTTGCAGTGATTTTTTTTAGTGCATGATAATCAATGCAAAGGCTCCAGGTCCCATCCTTCTTCTGTACAAGTACAATTGGGCTCCCACAAGGTCAGGAACTTGGTCGAATGTGGCTTTTTTGTAGTAACTCCTTTATTTGTAGCTTAATCCCTTCATTTTCAAGAATGGAGCAACAATATATCGGCCAATTGGGTAGAGGTGCTCCGGAAGTCAGATCGATCGAATGTTTGACCTGACACTGCAATTGTACCCATGTGGGTGAGGAGAAGATGTCCCTATATTCTTCCACAGTCGTATCCATTTGCTTCTGCTCCATGGAATAACCCTTCCTAGGGACCATGAATGTGGCTATGATCTTCCCCTTACTTTGAGAGTGAATCAGAAAGAAAACACATTTCCTAGTCTGGGAAATGATCTTACTACATTGCTTAGCATAGATCAAAGAGATGGTGGTAGGTGGGGCTACCTCCGGTATCCATCATAACTTATTACTCAAAGAAATAATAATATATTGAGGTCTAGACTCATATATGACATGTCGCTTCCAAAAGTATGGTCATCCTAATAATACATCACAAACTTCAAGAGGAGAAACATCACACAGTACCTCATCCATGAAGGGCTTGATGTTGTAGGGAAGGCGACATTGTTGGCTGACGCGGAGATATCGTCCTTAGTGAAGCCAATCGATGGTGTACAACCATGGATTTGTTGTAGCTGGTAGGCCTAGCCGCTTCACTACCTCTACTAAAATAGGTTCTTTTGGCTCCTGTTGTTGACAATGAACAATAGATGATAACCCTTCACCCATATCTGTGAGTGGAATAAGCATTTCCCCTCCTCTGGATCTTCAGGATCAATCTTCTAGATCTTTGTGGTGGCCACGATGGCACTGGGATCTGCGTCAATGATCTTCTTCCCTTTCTCATTCCCCTTGTCGGGTTCTAACTCAAAGTCAGAACATGCATCTGATTCGTAAGCCTTCAGCTCAACCACCATTGACTACATGGCCTGCCACTCACTTGTGTTGTCAGTGGAGCTCTTATGGAACTCACACCATTTTCTTGTGTCCTTCTTTGTCTTTGTGGTGTCTTTCTTTGCTTTTGGCTTTGACAGGTTGTCCTAGGTTGCCCCGCCTTGGTTTTGGCCTTTGCTCTATGGTTTGGGGGCGCCTTTTCTTTACTTCAGATTTGCAGATCCAAAATCTTGCTTCTTTTGTTTAAACTTCTGTTTAATCTTGACAGTGTATCGGTATGTCGTGTCGAGCAAGAATATATCCAGGAAATCCATCTCATCCTGGATGTACTTGTGTAGATAGTCGTGATACTTGAGTACCAAATGTCACTTAGAATCCTTGAAACCCAACTTCGTGTGGAGGGCATGGAAAAGATTTTTGAACTCTGACACATCTTGGTCCCTTCCCTGAAGTAGCGTGGTCCACTTTATGTATTTATCTTCATAGCTACCAACAAGGGTAATATTATTCCTTGATGGAATCTCGGTAAGAATCCCAAGTGGGTGTGGCTGAAAACAATGAGGCTTCCCTCTCATCCTTTTGTTCACAGTAGGTTTCCCACCGATCCTTGACGTGTGGGGCGGCTTTGAGAAGTGAAAAAAGTAATCTTTTCCCAATTGGAAAAGTCATGAGTTGGAAAATATCCTTCTAACCAATTTAACCATTTATCTATGACATTTGCATCAATCTAGCCCTCAAATATGGGAATATCGAAGTTAACTTCTACCTTAAAAGGAGTGGTACCTCTAGAGTGTCTGTTGGATGAAGATGCATCACCTATGGATAGTCATCAAAGGATCTGAGCAAAGTTATCAGGTTCCTTTGTCGCTCAAGTGCTTCCTCGAGCAATATTTTGATAGGATCCCCTGCCCCCTCATCTTTCTTTTCTTCTGCCATGGGAAGCTATCAAGATTTGTGAGGCTGGTCTTACAAAGGTTCCACCAGATCGAGCCCTATCTCCTTATACCCTGACCTCATTGGAGACATGTAAAGAAAAACAGAGAGAGAGCATATCGCTCTGATACCACTGGTCCGAACTTAAACAGGAATGCAACAAATTATAGATATAACCATAAATACAGAGATGCAATAGAAATAACACTTCATTTCATTAATATCATAAAACTGAAATATGCTTACAAACAGAATGGAAATAAACTAGCTCGAGCGATGGTAGCTTATCTCTTAGAAGATATGTGGCAGCTACATGCCTCTAAACTATGTTACAATGAGGTTTAGAGGCCTATTTATTATTGAGAAGTAATGGAAAACCCTAAACATCCAAAAACCTAACCCTAGGAGATGAAGCGCCAAAACTATGGGGCCCCATCTGGGTAAATTGGTACATCAACTTCCCAGGGTCGTAACTTTGGCATACAATCTCTGTTTGACTCACACAATACCTAATTAGAAATATATATCTAAGGACTACAACTTTTGAGTGGCCAACATGGTCTATAACCTATGTTGGCCCCATTTTTCCTAAAAAATATTGTTGTTTAGGGCCTCATAATGGCTCCGGAAGTTTAGGACCGAAAAATTGCCAAAAAATAGTAAGTTGTGATACAAATAAGGAAACTAAAAAATCTGAAAAAGACAGTGGTGGGTATCTAAGTGGAATAGGTGGGTGGCTACCAATATCCACCTGGATCAATGTTTGATCTTGAATAGCCATTTTCAAGTCACCACATATTTCCCATTCAATCTCGACAGAACATCCCATACATCATTCTTCATAATTGATTCATATTCTTCGGCCATAACATCCTTCCAAACTTGTTCTTTCAGGACTTCTTCAAAGGTTTGAGGTTCAGCTTGAATCATAGTGCTCATAGTTGCAACATATACCTGGTACCTACATGGCTTCTAGGTTCCTCTAGATGATATTCGAATGGGGAACGCGTCTCTCGTCATCCTGTAATGTCTCACGAAGCCAAAGTGGCCTCTTCCTGGTAGGACGATCACATAGAGGAAGATCTAATGGGCCCATGAGCTTCATGGGATCATCAATAATGTCTCTCTCATATCCAAGCATGGAATGACCATATAAAAAAATCATATCATCATTCTTCTTATCAGGAGGAGGAGGAAAAGGAAGGTCCCTTTCTTTCCCAAGGGCATCATCTTTATCGAATGGTACATCCTTACTAATTTTAACAATCCTTTGATGAGGAATATATATTCTAAATCATTTATAATTTTCACAATATCCAACAAATGTACCTTTTCTTCTTGTATCTTCTAGCTTGTTTCTTTTGTCCTTCAACACATGGAAATATACAGGGCAGCCAAAGATACGGAGATGGCCAACATTCGGCTTAACACCTATGAACACTTCTTTGGGGGTCAAGTATGCCACGAGTAACTTCTACAATATACATGTTCTTTCTTTTAGCTACTCCATTTTTTCAGGATTATAGGGCACAATCGTCTCTTTCTTGATACCTTCCTTCTTTAAAAAATCTATGAAGTCATTCGAAATGTACTCTCCACCATTGTCAAACATGAAGATCTTAATTTTCTTCCCTGTTTGATTTTTGACCAAATCTTTGAACTCCTTGAACATTTCAAAAGCTTCATCCTTATGATTCAAATAATATATCCACTTATTTCTTGAGAAGTCATGAATGAAGGTGATGTAGTAGAGATGGCCACCAATAGAATGTACGGGCATCAAACCACATATGTCAAAATGAATGAGTTGCAGGATCTCTTTTGTCTTGTTCTCGCTCGAGGGGAATGATCCCCTTATCTTCTTTCCACTAGCACAACCTAGACATACTCCATCATATTGGGCTTGAACATCGGGAATACCAAAGACTGATTTCTTCAATTTTGGGAGAGCATCATAATCTAGATGGGCCAATCTTCGGTGCCATAACTCACTTAGATGATTAGTATCATGCACCAATGCTAGAAGAGGTCTACTAGTGACTTTATAGAGTCCTTCAAATATCAATCCCAATGTAAATGCATCTCTCATAGGGGATCCAACAAGCCGAGTAAAAACCTCTCCCTTGATGAAAGAAACCTTCATCCCTTTCTCTTCCAAAGAAGATATTGATGCCAAATTCTTTTTCAACCCCGACACATACATCACATCTTGGAGCAAAACATAGTATCTTAAATACAAATGAAATTTGATAGACCCAAAGCCTTTAATGGTATGAGTGGATTTGTCTCCAAGAATAATTTCCAAATTTGACTCCCCCTCTACCAAATTAGAAAGAACTTCCTTATACCCATAGAAATGATGTGTGGCCCCACTATCAACCAACCAAATACCCCACGAATATGGAGGATAGGAACTAGAGAGAGTAGAAATAAGAATACATTCAAATTGATTCACAACATTACTTTCATACCTGGAATGCCTTGAATTCTTTGAGGATGATGGTGTTTTCATGATCACTTGGAGTATCTCTTATTCTATCATCTCTTCCATTACGATCAACTCTTATTCTTTGATTGTTAAACCTATTATTATTGATTCTAGTGTTGTAGCGAGGACCATTGTTCTTCTTAGGGAAATCTCGAGCATAGTGGCCTTTGTTATGACAATTGTAGCATTCAATGTGTGATGATTCCTTGACTCTTCCATTCATTCTATTTTAATTTCAAGGAGGAGGCTTTCTTGAACTTAATGGACCTACTTTTCCTTTCTTCTTCTTGTCGTGAGTGATAAATGCAGTGGGATCTCCCTCTTCATGCTTTTCTATCCTACCCCTTGATATCATCCTTGATTCTTCTTGAGTGAGTTTTCTAACAATCTCATGAAATGAAAGAAAAATGTTGTTATTGCTTATAGTGGTAATGAAGGTTTCCCAAATAGGAGAGAGACCTCTAAGTGTTACAGTCACCAATTCCCTATCGAACACATTTCCCCAACTCTCTGCAATTGATCTTTAAGATGAGATATCCTCATAATGTAGGATTGCACAAACTCTCCTTTATTCATCTTCATATCTTTGAGTTGATCTTTCAAGGAGATGGTTTCGTTCAAATTGTTGACTTCATACATGCCAACTAGCTTATCATACATGTCCTTAGACTTTTTAAAATTCCCAACATAAGCAAGTAAATTATATTATAAACCATCAGCTATAATTTTTTGTTCTTTTAACTCACATGTCTTGTGCTTGTTCTTGGCAACAATGAAAGCATTCTCTGAAGGTTCGGGTACTTTTCCTTGAATGAATTCCAAAACATCATTGTTATCAGCTATGATCTCCAACCTGCTTTTCCATGCAACAAATTTAGATGAGTCACCCAACTTCTCATGCTCCTTGAAGAAAGAGAAAGGCATCTTGACTTGATTAGATAGGCTCCTTCAACTTTTCAAAGATGATTGCTTCAAATCTTGTCTCCTTTTGGGCTTGTCCTTCACGTTAGCTCTGAAACCATGTTAAATTTCATACTTCTCTATGTTTTTTCAATTAGTTCACCCAAAATCAATTTTTCAATTAACAATATTTCATCAATAATTAATATTTCCAATCATCAACAATAATTTAAGATAGAAAAATAAATGTAATGACAAAGCCAACAATCAACACATCAATAAGAGACACCAGATTTTCGGTCAATGACCAGGGAAAAACCCACTACGGGGAAAACCCTTTGTAATTCTTCGTCTATGAGATTGTCATAAAATGTTTAGCAGAGAGTACAATGAGCCAATACAAAATCATCCAAAAAAATGAACCCAACAATATTCAAAAATATGTTCCTCGCATTGATCCAGATCATAGACAACTTTTCATGTTTGTGGTTAACTATGGTCAAATGTCAATTTGTAACCCTAGATCCCAACTTCACAGAGGAAGAGGTGTATGTCTGGTTGAGAGCTTCCAATCACACGGATGAGCCTACGGTTATAGCTGAGAATTTCTCATGTCAAACTTGCAGTTTGAAACCAAAACCCTAACACACATGCGAGCTTCAGACCCTGCAATCTCAAACCTATACAAACCAATTTCCTCGACCCATCCTTAGATCTATGCGAACAATCAATGAAGATGAGAAGAAGAAGATTCTTGGTGATGTCCAAATTAGCTTGAGGTCACTTCTATTTATAGGCTTCCAAGGGTGTCCTTTTTCCTATTAGGGCCAACCTAATCAAATGTGGCATTGTGGGCTTCAATTCAAAAATGCACTTTCCCTTATCCAAATTGAGTGCTTCAATAGTCAAAATTGGTCCTCTCGAAAAGAGGAATCTAGTCCCAAGGGTGGAATTTTAATTGAGCTATCAAATTAACAATAACAAGTTTTGATATAGACTAATATCAACACTCTATTATATGGAGGTAGGTCCCACTCCAATAGAATGGAGCATCGTGTAATCTAAGTAGTTATCTTTTCTTATTGTATAATTTAATTATGTAATTGTTTATTCACACGTGGTTATTTTTATTTATTTATGTAACTAGTTTCTTTTTTTTCCTTGGAAAAATCTGGGCAGATCAACCCTGAAGGGAATCTTTTAAACCTTGTCGACCAAACTAGCAGGGCCTAACCCCAAGGGCGTCGAAGAGAATTGACCCTATGACCTCCCGATCAGTGAGGTACTTAACAACGGGGACTCGACCAGTTGAGCTAACCCTTGGGGCTTATGTAACTAGTTTATTTTTATAATATTCAATTTATTTATACAATTATATTACTCATGTGATATTATGTTTCTTTATTTATGAAGTTGATTATTCATGTTAGATTTCAATTATTTATTTATTTTTAATATTTGTGTTCATAATGATTTGCATCCTTTTATGTTGTTTGAATCTATGAGCTTAAACACAATGTTTGTATTTAGTAGTATGTGTAGAAGTAATAAACATCTTGGCAAGGATTAGGAAACTATCTATACGGATGGTTGAGAGTGGGAGTCACCACAAGCCACCCACTCCTTTCCGCGAGTGTGTTTATTTTATTTCCACCTTGTGTATTTCCTTTCAGCATAGCTGATTTTTATTTCTTGCAAATGTGTTTACTTTCCTACAAGTGTGTTTACTTTCTTTCAGGTGTGTTTTCTTTCTTTCAAGTACTTTTAATCACCTTACTTGTGATTTTGTAGAACCTTGCCAAGCTTGTGAACTATCTATACTCCCTCACCCAAAGCAATTACTGATACTGCAACCATAAAAACAAACCAGTGGAAGTAGAAAGTGTGGCTTGCATATAGAATGCAAGGTAACACACAAATTTCATATGAGCCATGACTTGATAATTAAAAGCACAATATTTTGGTTATCTTTATGAAGGAATTGGGAAGGTGATTAAAAGTATCATTAATGATCTCTTGCTAGTGAGCCAATATGATTTTTTGGGTCGTAGTCCTTATAATCCTTGTAGGCTAAGGGGCATGCATGTTAAAAGGTTGGTGAGCCTAGGAATGTAAAAGTGTACATATGTGTTGATTAATAATAAAAATAGCACCATAGTTGTAGACCATAAGAAAAAAAGATTATATGGGAATAAGACTCCGTGACAAGGAAATATGAACGGGCTAAATAAAGAAACAATTCATAGGCCAAAGCCATAACCTTATATTAACTTAGAGTCATGTTATGAGGATATATTGCATAAGTCATAAAGTCATAACTCTATATAAGCCTGAAGTCAAAAACTCTATTAGAGATAACCTAAGTTATTGGGTTATGGAAATTAGTTCCCAAGGGAAGGGAATGTGGATCTTGGGTGCCATATGTCAAAATAGAGGCATGCATATATGAAGTTGGGGATTAGTGAGAAATCTACCATTCTAACAATTTGTGGTGTTGTTATCACGAACCAACCTTATTGGGTATGTTGGGTGAGTTAAGGGAAGCTTTGTAACCCTATTTTGTCCATGAATCCATTGAATTCTAGGTGGATTTTATTTGGAATTCAATTCACAATTCTCATTGGGTTGTTGTGAGGAAGGTTGGAGTCCTAGAGTGAGAATTGTTTGGGCAATTTTCCAAGTGTGAAGCCTAGAGAGTGCTTGGATATTTTAATTATAGTTCGAGTTCCTTGAGCTGCAGAGCTCTAAGAATTCCATAGTGGCATGTGTTGTGGTGTTGAAAGAGAAGTGGGATAGCCCAAGGGAATATAATGCAAATAAAGGTGTACACTTTCGAAGGTTATTCTAGTTGATGGGAAATGAGAGGTTGTATATTGAAGTTGTTGTTGGAGTTTGGTACCTCGACTAAAGATCACTTAATTACTTTGGGTAAGCCTTTTCCTTCGTGGAGTAATAGATCTAACTCGTGGGTGACCTATTGTTGAGAGGGTTTGAGCAACAAGGTTTATGGCTAGGTGGAACATCTAAGGTTTGAAACTAGTCATTTTTTCATAAAAGACATGAACTGTGTTCTATGTTATTATGTTGTGAAATTGTGTTTTAATTTGTTGTATGCTTACATAATAATTGTATGTAGATGCACATATATTTATGAATGGTTAATGTGCTATGCATCAGTCTGTATTCCATTATCCATGTTTAATTGTATCATACAATATAGAATAATGCGTTATTAGTATTAGAGTTGAGAATTAATTGGTGAATTATGGTGGAAATTGGAAAAAAAATATAGTGCCTTGTCATCCTAGCAGGTACTAAGGTGGTCTGGTATATTTCACAGCAAATTGTCCCCCAAATGACAGTATGAAGTTCAAAGAGGATTAATAAATGAAACCTTAGCAACTTAAGCCTATGAAAGAGATGTCAAAGTGAATATTCAAAATATGCCCCCACCAAGTGCCATGTAATGTAGAAAGAAACATGAGTAAAACCACTTAAAGTATAAGCCTTTATCCATGCAGGAGGACACTCTTGAAATTGGTTCTTGTTTTTAGCACTTGTGGAAAACCATTATTTAAATGATCCCAAAATGTTTTTCCTTTTTCATGATAGGTTCATTTTTGGCAATGCACATTGGCTTAGTATTTCCAGAAAGTCCTCTATTATGTAAATAATCTGATTGCAGTAATGATATTTTTACATATGAATTTCACATTATTTGATTTCCTTCCTAAACTAGTATTGTAGCAACTAGAAAAACCCTCAACATGTTCTCTAAGTACCACTTCTACCTAGAGGAAAATGAGAGTCCCACCTAATTAAGAGACTCAACGTACACCTTCTAAGCTTGATCGAATCATCATTTCCCCAACGACACATCACTCCACTAAGTGTTATCTCAACAACATGGCACTAAAAAAGGTGACATAACTCATAAAAGTAGGGCTGCAAATTTGCTTCTTCTAGCATAATATTTCCCTGGAGATGAATAGTCCAATGATATAGCGTTATAGTCCTTCTCAACCAAGTGATGCAATAAACATGGAATGAATAAATGTAGCCTTTTCTCTCTCAGAGTTTCTTTTTCAAGCATTGCATTATTACATTAATGGCTTGGTTAGCGATACAACTCTTCAACAATGATCAAGTTGGTTTGATCACTTCTTAAACCTCCTTTTTCAAGCACAATGTTTCTCCACTAATCATTATTTTTAGCAATACTCGACCCCAGCGTTAATCAGTCTAATGACACCCTAACCAAATTTGACTTAAAATTCACTCTGTAGACTTCTTTATCTTAGTTGTATCACTCCAATAATGGCCTGGATAGTGTTATATCGCTCCAATGATACCCAACTTAGGGATACATTTATCTGGTGATCCTTAACCAAGTGATGCAACCTGTCTCTGTTGGCCTCTTTTTCCATAGTGCACTAAGCCTTAGATTTATCCACTACATCATTGGCTTGGTTATTAGTGGAACTAAAGTGTGAAATGGAATTTAATACTTGATTTTACACACCCATGCTCAAATAAACACTTTAAAAGGACACCATATTTCCCTCTTTCATCACATTGCTTAGTGTTGTTTTCCTCTTGTGACATTGAAAGTATAGATTTAAGACAACACTTGCCCACTTCTCATTAGTGCTAGGTTTCAACCAACTAAACTTAGGTATGGTCAAGCCTTTCCCACTCAAGTATTAATTTTTTGTTTTTATTGGTTTATTGTGTGGGTGGAATCACCCATCTAAACCAATGGCCTATCTTTTCTTCTCTCTCTCTCGCACACTATAGAAACTAGTTTCACCTATTTTCTCCACCAATTAAGCTATAAAAGACACTTTACCAAACCTAGATTCTTCACTATCATGTTTTCCATCAAGCCCTAGCTTTTCACACACCCTATACATAGAAAAATCTCCATGAGCACCTCAATTCAACCCCAACAATTTCCCTTAACAAGTGTGAAGGAGATGCATGCCCTAGTTGGCTAATCACATTCATTTATTATTTTACTCAACCCTAAAGTCATGTCCTAGTACCCACGAGATAATTTTTGGCCTCTAGATCAATTTTTTATGATGGTGAAACCGTTTTCTCTTTCCCCGTTTCTATTAACATTTAGCTCTTCCTCACGTCTCTTCCTATGATAAACCTCACCAAGTCCCCTAGGGTTTATCCTTCAGTCACATTATATGTCCCCCTTGCCCAACTTCACTATTGAAACATGGCCCTGGTCTCATTCACTAGCATAATGGTCATTCCTATGCAAGACATGATCACATGTATTTATCTCCTATAATCCCTAGCCTCAGCCTCAATAGCACAAAGAAACATCTATGTGGAGTGATATGGAGCCATCCTAGTCAAGATTGTGAGTTCATTGGTTGTAGTGTCATTAAGAATGTTGCTTGTAGTTAATCCTACCAAACTTAATTTTTCCTTCACCTCAACAAACATGTTACCATTGGATGGTTTTAAAAAGCAGAAGAATAAATCAATAGACAAACACAACTAGTCTTAAGCCCAAACCTCTGAGTTTCTTAGATTTGATATTTATGAGATAATTTGTATAATGGGTGTTGTTGTTTTAATAGGTTGTGTAGGGAAACTATGTACGTGTCAAAGAAAAGGATATGCAAATCCCACATGGTTAAGATCTTGGATGAAGAGTCACCTGCCAACTCACTTGTTCCTAAGTTCATAGGCACTCCATGCTTGATTGATAGATATACTTCATATGCATGGCCAGAAGTGTACCAGTTGTTCCAAAGAGAAGACCTACCTCCATATGACCCAAATCCAGAGATCTACAAGGTTGGTAGAAGGTCTTGTCTACACAAGGTGGCTACACATTCCCGCGCCTTTCCATGTGTAGAGGCAATTGAGTGGTTTGTGAAGCATGTTGATATTGAGGAAACCATTATTAGGGACAATCATGGAAAGCCTATTGCATTATTTAATGCCTCTGACATTGATATGTATTACAAGATCCCCAAAGAAGAGATGGCCTTGGAGGAGGATAGGCTATCAAATTTTAATATCTACCTAGAGAGCTTGTGAAGGCATGCTGGACCAGCAAACTAACCTTCATGTCCCAACCAAAAAAGGAGTATACTACCAATCTGATGAATACTCCATTTTAGTTGGTGGCTACCACGATATGTAGGTTGTATGGTTAGTTTAATACATAGACCTTTGATTAAGGATAGGTACCATTGATGCATTATACAACAATTAAAGGAATCATCTTCAACTCAGTTGATAACTTATCTCCCTCCCTCAAGGATGATATCAAACAAGCTGAAAATCTGAAGGAAGGCCAAAAACTTTAGTTCCTCATGGCTTCATATGTTTTGGATATCTTCTGTGTCAAGCACGCATTCGTGACAATGGGATGGAAGTGGAGAATGCAAGAGGAGATAGTTCATATCTATTACAAAGTCCTCAAGGAGTCTCACTGCATCTAATTATATACTGAAATCCACCAGGACTTCTTGAATCCCACTTTATGAAGTCCTATTCAAGGTGCCTTCCATGCATGTGCAAAATAGATAGATAGTTGATGTCCATAGTTAGTGATTAATTTGTTCACCAATATGGCACATATCTGAGAATTGTTGGAGCAACCAAACCTTCTCACCTGCTACCGAAGTTTATAATTGGCTGAGTGATATTACAAGAAGTAGCATATAACGTATGCACAGGGATAGTGGAGCACTCTCACGAGACAAGAAGGCTTCTTGGTTACACATGCTATTAAACATGGGTTATGTTGTCGCTACTACAACACCCTCCAAATTTTTCCTACCTTAAAATTTTTTAGCCTCATTATTATCATGTCATCAAGCCATTAAGGTCATTCCTAGTCATGTGGTCTAAGTGTTCAAATCTTCCTTTAGGGATCCTAAGTTTTGATCTACTTGCTTTCACATGCCCAACCCTTGATGTCTTCACAAGTTAACATAGGCCTTGGTGATTGCATAGTATCTAGCAATAGTGATTGTGTAGTCCCTAGAGACAGTGACTGCGGAATCCTTTCCAACAGTGATTGCGTAGTTGCCAGTGACAGTCACTATGCAACCCTTGCTCACAGTCATTTGCACAATCCTTTCTCATGGTGATTACACAGACCCTACCCAAAACAATTTTGCATTTCTAAGCAATAGTGACATGGCCTCCTATGCTAATAGTGGTTGTGCACACCTTGTTGATAGTGATAGTGTTCTTCCTCAATTCATCACTATAACACTTCTTATCGTAGTCATTTCACTCTTGACTCCTAGTTTCCTGAAAATAACTGAGCATACTTGAAAAACTTAACCCTAATTGCATGTCTACTCTCCCTATATAAAGAGTTCAATTCATAGCTCATTTTCACATTCATTATTTTCTTTGGAGATTTGCACATTCTTAGAGCATAAGGACCATTATTGGTTGCAAATGTGCCACCTTTCGGCTGAATTTATCAACCTTTGCTTTTTCTTTTGTAAGTGTTACTTTCACTTTATTTTTCTCTCACATGTGTCATTTTTGCTTGCTTTATCTTTGCAAGTGTCGCTTTCATTTTTTTTTATTCTTGCATGTGTCTCTTGTGTTTTATTTTGTTTTCGCATGTATCGCTTTCACTTTTGCATGTGACACTTTTTCTTCTTCTTTTTTTCACATATCCTAAGAGCACCTTGGCACACTTATTAAAGGCAGATCCAACACACTCTCTTACACGTGTTGATGCTATCTCTCATAAGAGTATGTTATGGACACTCTCCCATAGCATAACACACCTTTTGGTTACAGTCGACACTTGTGTCATAAAGATATACATCTTAAGTGTAACAGTTGAGGATAAGTGTCATTTCACTGTATGTATTTTGGTTTCGGGTATTATGTGTCTTCTCATCATGTGCTTGGGCGTATATGTGTGTGATCGTGTTCAAGGCTTGTTATATGTTCTTACTCTCGTCTCATTGATCTCAGAGTTAGTCAATTTTGGAGTTCTTCCTTGTCCTCACCTCTTAAACAACTCATGAGCACATTGCACATTCCTAAGCCTTAGTGATGAGACCCTTACCTCCTAGAAATATGCATTGTGCCCATATTTAAGACGACCTCCTTCAAATGTGCATTGAGCATCCTTAGAGCACAAACCCTCAACCTTGTTGCTTACACTTGCCTATTGTGCATTCCTTGATTAACCCTACCTTGTATTGTGCATTGTATAGTTGCATTAGAAAGTGGGGTCATCTCTGGACCCTTGAAATGCTCAAATGCACAATCCCTTGAGCCTCCTCTTTAATCATTGTTTAGTCACAATGCTCAAACCTGACACTCTTGTCTCATACACTTTCTCTCTGTGCAATGCCTTGGCCAGCCTTGCCCTCACTGTGCATTGCGTAATCTCAATAGATAGTAGGGCCATCCTTAAATCCTTGCAATGCTTAATTGTGAAATACATGGATTCTCTTCCTCAAGCACTGCACATTGCGCGGTCTCAGTGATCAAGCTTGTCACCCTTGTCTTTTGGAATTGCCTACCACATAAAGCATTGCATCTACCCCCTTGCCACTGTGCATTGTGTACTCCTGTGGAAAATACTTCACCCCCTGCCTTTTGAATCTATGTGCTACACATCCTTAGGCTCCTCTCTCATTCCTTACTCATTTTCTCATCACAGTCAGCTTCACATGAGCAAATAAAGATAGAATAGGTGATTTTGGGATTGATGTTATATTGTCATAAGTGAACGTTATATGCAGGTGCTATCATCCTATCATGGCAAGATAATGCTCAAGGAGGTCATCAAGAAGATGTTACAAGAAGGACATGTGTGGAGATAAGACACAAAGAGGCTATCATGAAGGAGTAAAGGAATATTAAATCACAACAGAGAGATGGCAACCCACGTTGACTCAAAAGGTTCCAATTCATATCCACACCCTTTGGAGGGTGAAGATGAAGCACATCATAGATCAATCATGGAGATTGAAGACATAGTAGTAGAAAGAAGAACTTGGCATTGATACATTACAATGAGGTCTTATGTCATAGTCGCCAAATTACGGCTTCTCAAAGTCTCATCATGAGAGTTTTGTTTTGTCTTGTGTATTATTGCCCCATTATTGGTGAAATATAATTATGTAATTTTGGAATTGAATAATATAAAAAGTGTGGAAGCCCAATTCTCACACATGGAACATCAAGAGTCACTAGGAATTCTAAGAGTCATGTAAAAGCTTAAAAGGCACATAGGAGCTCAAGAGTCATGAGGGATGTCAAGAGTCACATGGGAGGTGAAAGGTTACCTCATTTGTTATAAATAAACCCTCATAGCCCAAGCAAAGGAATTTTCACCTTGGCTTCTCTAGCTTGGCATAGGAGAGAATATTATTGTTTGGAGGAGCAAGTAGTGACTTAATGTTCCACTATCGGGGCTAGCTATGCATCATTGTAATTATGTATCTTGGAACTTTCACTTAATATTTGAAGCTCTTTGAGCTGGTACACTTTCATGCAAGTATCATTGATGATGTAAGACTATTCCTTTAATGTTTGCAATATATGTTTGCATTCATACATACTAAAGAAAATGAACTATTTCGTTGGCTTTAGTATACATCTTGTTGAATGTGCATTGTTACTTGCTTTTATGATCATTGTTACCTTGTGAAATATTTTGCAGGTTAATTAACAATTCTTTCTATGCTCCTGTGTGTCTTTATTAGGGTAGTACTATTACTTTTCTTCTAAATGCTCACTTTCTTCGTTCCGTTCGTGAAATTATCTTATACACATTGCAATTGTATGCTTCACGGTGTCAAATTACTTACTTATCTCAAAGTTTGTGTATGATCTCTTATGTTGATAACTGGAACCAAGGAAAATCTCTAAGCGTAAATGGAAGTTGAGCCTTTATTTGAGATGGGGCTCCTATCCCAAACAATGTGAGATCTAATTGGGACTTCAAACCGGGGAGACCCCCTTATTGTTGGTGGCTCCCAGCATTGTGAACGGACTCTTATCAATTCAAAAACATGAAATAAGCTAGAGCAAAATCTAACGCACTAACACTATTTTGGTTTATGGATCTGAAATTCCATAAACATGATCCCAAATCTATGGTAAAAAAATGATTGTAAGGCATGTAAAAACAGGTGGGATTTCCAATCAGAGAAATTTTTAAAAGTTATTTTCAAGATAGTGTTGAAAATGCAACAAGAAAAATCCTGATTTAATTTTCCCTTGAATCAAGGAGAAAAATTGTAATTCCACATCATAAGACAACTTGTGTGAGTTAACTGAGTTAATTTGACTTAGTTGGCTTAGTTAATTCGAGTTGAGGGTCTAACTTAAGTCATATAGAGTGTCTCCTACTTTATAGGAGCCTTGGTTGAGTTTATTTTGAGTTGTGATTAATTAATTCAACTTAACTGAGTTAAAGTCAATTAAACTAGTTCCAACTTATGGAGGAACTAGTAGGAGGTCAGACAATGGGGTGTTGCTTCATGTGTTCAACCAGTTAATTAACAATTCAATCATAAATAACGCATGCATGTTGTTGAGTGATTTAATTGTGATTTAAATCCCTGTCATTCATTGTCAACCTGGGGTTCATAGAACTAACGAGGTATACTTGTACTATATGTACTAGGTGGTTATTTATTAGAATAGATTAATGTAATGCAATTAAAACTAATTTACAAAAAAAATTAAATCGATCTAATCCAAATCAAACAAAACATAAAGAAATTGAAATCACACTTGCATAATTGAAATCACACCACACTTGCAAATTGAATTCACACGCTGAATTTAAATCACACTCACACCTGCTAAAATGAAATCACGCTTGTTGAAAGGAAAAGCACACTTGCATAAAATGAAAACACACTTGCTGAAAATAAAAGAAATAAAACAACTACACTATGTTACTAACATGTACAAAGGTGTGCAAACTGTGGTTGATGGGGGGCCTCCATTCCTCATAAAGCAAACTAAACAACTATCACATCTTGGAGATCAAAGTGGCAGTATGTATTTCATAAAATGAAGTTATAATATATTACAATAATTCTCTCTCCTCACTTTATAAATCACATCTCGGATGCAACTTGGAACCTCCAACTAACAACTAACACCTAATCAGTTACTAGTTAACAACTGAAAACTAACCACTGACAATCACAACTTCTAATTTGCATCCAACAACCCTTTATATGAAGGGTGCACTCCCATTTATACAAAAATTGAGTATAAATATAAAATAAATATAGATGCTTAGATCTCTCCCTAAATCCATATTTATATCTTGTGGTTACAACCAATCACCTTAAAATGTAAGATACAAATCCTCTCAAAATCCTCTCATCCATGATTCTTCTCCTTTGGATGTGCATAGTAAATGATCCACATTTTGTACAATTATTCCACAAATCCTCATGAGTTGGAATTTGAAATTCGAATTTGTGGTTGGATGGCCAAGTAGGACCCTTCTAGAATCTCCAAGTAGGCCTACAATATCACAAAACTCATAAAAATTTTAGATATATATGAAAACATGTTAATTTCTTAATATTTAATCAAAAATTCACTTAAAATACTTAAAATTAATGTCTTGGAAAATATTAATGTTAAACCCATATGATAATGAAAATGGTTACTTAATGTAAGGTTATGGGGCTATAGAGCTATGGAATGAGGGTAAAATGATGGAAATGAAGGTGAAAGTGGATGACATTTTGGAGGCCCAACATACCCCGCAACTGAAGATATTGCATTTCCTCATGCAACTATCGCATTGATTCACTTAATCATAAGTTTATCTTCTTGAGATGTTTTGCTTCTATATGAGCTTTGGCTTTGTATTGATTCTCTTTTAACTTTGCATAATCATATCATTTGACAATTTTGTTTTTTTTGCGAAGTGTACTTTGAAATACATTTGATTGCAACATATATTTTTATGGTTGGTTCTTGTGTGACAACCAAAATTTTATGAGTATTGGTTCATGTGTAACAATACTTTTATTATTTTTGTTGCATCAAAATACTTGAAAACACTGAGAAATCCTTTTCAAGTCCCATAGTGACTATCAGCCATTTAATGTGCCCATCAATTGATAATTGCAAAACATATAAAAAAAAATTAATCAAAATGCAATAATAGTTGATTTGGGAAAAATATGTTGGTTAGGATGAAATGAAATGTGACATGTGGCATGAAATATGAATATCCCTCCCCCCCAACTTAAGGTGTTTTCAATTTTTGGCGAATGAAAAAGGGAATATGAATGTGGTGAGGGATTTTCCAAAATCAAAATTTTAGCATTTAAGGAATTACATGATTAAAGATTATAAAATTATATACTTTCACCTACCTGAAAAGTGGACAAGCTATGTATATTGAAGAGTGTGGTTGTTGTTGTTGGATAATGGAATATGAAGTAAAATAATTTGATCTTGCTTCTTCTTTCTCTTGGTTGTATGAATAGAGGATGAGTTTAGAATCTTTATTGATATGGCTGCTGAATTCTGAATTGAGCCTTGATGCAAACTGTTGAAATCATGTAGCCTTTATTTGTTCCCACTCAGTGGCATAATTCTTATCTATGTGAATATATGTGTTGATGTTGAACATAGAAAGAAATTGTTAGATTACTAGCCATTAATGAATGCCATTAACCAACACGAGACTACTCATCATTGATGTCAATGGGATTCAAGATGCCTAAGTACATCTTACTAGGTACGAATAGATGTGTCATAGTCGAGTCACCTAGAAGATTCAACAAATAGGGGCATTGATGTATTCTCACTATTTATTAGTGAGAGAGCTTGTCATTAAGGCATGCAAGCCTCAAGGTACTTGAAAGATCTCTAGTCTTGATCCCAAATGATGTATCAGAGTTGATGGGTCAAGACTTGTTAGAAGGGAGGCCTTAAGAAATCCTCCATCAGCTAATGCGAGTATGAAATAATAATTTGAAGAACAATAAATGGAAAATTTTCATTGAAGCAAGGTTTATTTTATAGGAAGGAAATGGAAAATGGGATGATTTAGCTTTGTAAGGGAGTTGAATGACTTTGTTTTTGGGTTAACGATAAGTGAAAATGAGGTGGGAAAATATGAAAATTACAAAGGGAAATGAGTTTTTGGTAATAGGGAGACGGAAAATTATGGATCGACTGCAGGCTTAAAATGTGCAGCAATGGTAAAATTGGTATGTGTTTAGTAGCAATGGTAAAATTGGTATGTGTTTAGTAGCAATGGTGTAGTGGATCTAATTTTACATTAAATGATCATGATATTATGTAAGAAAGTTGGTCTTTAAAAAGGTACTCGTGCATATAGTAATCTTCTTTCACTGTCCTGGAACCTGCAAAAACTTAGCAATTCTTCCAACCAAATGTAAGACTATTAAAATAGAGAGGTGATTAGTGCCTCTTCATTTGATATATACACAAAAAAACTCAGAAATAATACTAATAAAAAAAATTAAGGACGAAATATTAAATGCACTTTTACCTTATCAATACCATGGATCATCTATTATTGTTTTGTTGGTGACTTCTTCACTGTGTTTCTAACCAATTTTGAGCTTGAGACCTCTTCTCCACACACTTAATTCTTCATCAATAAACCATAAACCAAATTTGCATAAGCTACTGAATTGTGTTGATTCCACATCTACCAAAAACACAAATCGGTGCGTTGCCTTTCCATTTTTACAACTTGCATTTAGACTCGGATGGTGGTTTTTCAATTATTGCAGTTGGTTTTTTAATGTTTGCATGTTTTTTTATGAAAGTTGAAGCTTGTAACTACGTTTTTCCTTTTTCTATAGCACTCCACCCTTGTCCATGATCTCATGGATCAAGAAAATGCTCAAAATTCAAAATTCTTGGATCATCTTGAAACCAATGCCAAAGCATAGATCTCATCGCCCTAAATCCAACGCACTTCATTTCACTGAAATATGACTACTGATGATCTCGAAATCACGTTCTAACCATTTTGTGAAACAAAGAAAAAAATGAATTTTTGAGTTGTGGGAATGCCCAATCAGCAGTCTGTATGCTAACTGGGTCATGACACTTGACACTGTTTGACTGGTCTTTAATTGTCTAATGAGTGATTGACACTTGTCACAAGTTTATTGGTTGACACATGTTAATTTTTTATTGATTTACTAGTTGTTGTGGTGGACCAACAAGGAAGTGCCACATGACATCCTCGTGGCGTACTAAAATTTTATGAGGGCAAATAGGCTCCCCACAACTTGAATCCACGACCTCATACAAACCAATAAAGCCTCTTACCAACTCCATTATACATTGTTTCTTGTTAACTTAAGTTCTGAATGTGCATTTAAGTTATAACATATGTGCCATTAAGGAACGGGTCGATCTAAGCCCTAGCCCCAAGCCCTCCAACGTTATAGGACCACAAGCGGGGGCTGAGGTCTAGGCCTTAGCCCCGGCCATTGTCCCATGAAAAGTGCAATTTGACTAGGTGCTAGCATAAAATGAAAGGGGCTAACCTCCGGGCACATAGTGCCAGATGACCAAGGGCACAGAAAAAAAAGGGCTAAGTACGAATTGTAACCGTCCTACAATTTCGACTGCGGATCAGGAATATAGGCCAGGTTTTCGTTTAGTTTCCGTTTTTGAGGTGCACAAGCCGGGTTTGGGTCAAATTGTAGGATTATTAACAACAGAATTGGGTAGAAACTTAAAACAATGATATTTTACTCAATTTTTTGCCAAATGAGGTCCAAAAAGAGTCAAAACAAGGGTTTTTAAAATTTTAAAACTAACTTTGTTCAATTTTGTTTTTTGATCTTCCAGATCGTAGAGAGTGAAAGAAGAGAGCATACTCAGCAATATTGAAACTCTTTATTCAAAAACAAAGCAACAGCATTTGACTTCTAGCTTCAAATTTTGGCTCTCAAAACTCTATTTGTCTCCTTCACAAATATTCCTTCTCTTTCTTCATCTTCTTGCAATTGATTAGTGAGTTGGGTGGCTCTTGCTGCACCACCAAAAAGAAAATTGCAAATAAAATGAAATCTAACTTAAAAACTTAAAAAAACACACACACACATACACACATTACCAAACTTGGTTTTTATTCATTGATTCTATCCTACTCTACTCTACTGGAAATAGAATATTTATTTCAAGTGTATGCATATTTCCAGTGTAACCATTTGTGTAACAAGAGAAAAAGGATATTCATGCTTAGTTTTGAAAAATATGCATTAAATTTCATCAGAACATGAAAAACCAATTGTTTTGATAATGCAATTAAGAAATAAGGTGACTTTATCCTTGATTGGAACCATCTTTCCATAAGGCCACGACATTCTAAATTCCTTTCTTGGTTTAAATCACTTTGAATATACTCCTTTATTATGCATTCCTCAAATTCTAGTAGTTTCTCCCCATCAACAGTATTGTATGATTCTTTAGTCTCTTCAACAGATTGATAAGAGGAATCAAAAGAACTTGAATATCTTCCTGTGGAGGTGGAGAGAAAGATAATTTTTTGAATGCAGTTAAAAATATACTCTTCCCGAGAAGTAGATATCCCAGTTGTTGCTAGGATTCGAGAGAGTTATTGGAAGTACATTCTTCAAACACCTTAGTTGTCTGTGAATTACTCCAACTGGTTGATAATTCCTGTCATGCACACACATTAGTATGGAGTTTTGAAAAATTATTAAAATCTAAAATGCAAAATGATTTTAACATGCTTTTAACCATGCATCTAAAAATGAATGCAACTATAATGAGTTGTCTAAGCTTCAAAATAAACATCTATGTATTCCTCCCCGGCAACGACGCCAAAATGTTGGGTGATTTAATTGTGAGTTAAATCATTGTCATTAATTGTCAACCCATGGTTCGTAGAACTAATGAGGTATACATGTACTATATGTACTAGGTAGTTATTTATTAGAATAAATTAATCTAATGCAATTAAAACAAATTTACAAAACAAATTAAATCAATCTAATCCAAATCAAACCAAACATAAAGAAATTGAAATCGCACTTGCATAAATGAAATCACACCATACTTGCATGAATGAAATCGCACTTGTAGAATTGAAATCACATCACACTTGCATAATGACGTCACACCACACTTGCATAATTGAAATCACACATGCTAAATTGAAATCAAACTCACACCTGCTGAAATCAAATCACACTTGCTGAAAGGAAACACGCACTTGCTTAAAATGAAAACACACTTGCTAAAAATAAATGAAATAAAACAACTACACTATGTTACCAATATGTACAAACGTGTGCAAATTGTGGTTGATGGGGGGCCTACATTCCTCAGTAAGCACACTAAACAACTATCACATCTTGGAGATCAAAGTGGTAGTATGTATTTCATAAAATGAAGTTATAAGATATGACAAGAATTCTCTCTCCTCACTTTATAAATCACATCTTGGAAGGAACTTAGAACCTCCAACTAACAATTAACACCTAATCAGTAACTAGCTAACAACTGACAACTAACAACTCACACTCACAACTTCTACCTTGCATCCAATAACCCTTTGTATAAAGGGTGCACTCCTATTTATACAAAAATTAAGGATAACTATACAATAAATATAGATCCTTAGATCTCTCCTAAATCCACATTTATCTCTTGTGGTTACAACCAATCACCTGAAAATTTAAGATACAAATCCTCTCATCCATGATTCTTCTCCTTTGGATGTGCATAGTTAATGATCCACACCTTCTACAATTATTCCACAAATCCTTATAAGTTGGAATTTGAAATTCGAATTTGTGGTTTGATGGCCAAGTAAGACTCTTCTAGAATCTCCAAGTAGGCCTACAATATCACAAAACTCATAACACTTTTAGATATATATGAAAACATGTTAATTTCATAATATTTAATCACAAATTCACTTAAAATACATAAAATTAATGACTTGGAAAATATTAATTTTAAAACCATATGATAATGAAAATGGTTACTTAATGTACGGTTATGGGGCTATAGAGTTACAAAATGAGGGTAAAATGATGGAAGTGAAAGTGAAAGTGGATGACATTTTGGAGGCCCAACACATGTCAGATCTGAAAGTTACCCAGTTGAGATTGGAGTTCAAGGGAAGTGTACTATGAGTTGTATAATCATCCAAATTATATAGGTGGTGCATGCAGTCAGAGGAAGGCCTATAATGGATTGTGCAATTCCAGTTAAGGAATTTCCCTAATAAATAGGGGCTAATTCCCAAGGAAACCACTAAAGGAAATAGGGAATTGGACAAGCAAGAAATTGGTTAAGTATTGGCCTAGGCTTGTCTAGGAAACAATAAGAGAGATAGTGATAGTGCAGAGGTTGCTCGAGCTTGAGCAAAGCATTGTAATATTCTCATATTTTCTGACTAATGCAATATACAGATAGCAGGGGTTCTTAGTTATGGCTTTCCCTAGGAATTCGTTGTGTAATGTGTTGATTGAATTCTTTCTCTTGTATTATTTGTGATTTCTCAGTCGATTAATTGTTGGAATATCGTGGCTACGATGTGATATTTATAAAACGAAAGGCTTTGCTTCATCACATAGCCATAAGACAAGTAAAGCATATCGAGTTTCGGGTGAAGAACCTGTACAAATTGGTGATGCTTTGAGCATGAAAGCGGAGAAGGTGCAGAGCTGAGACATTGGTGAATTATGGCATAGGAGACTTGGCCATTTGCACCATGAAGCCTTGAAGATCATGCAACAAATTTCTATAGGACTTCCCAAGGGTGCACTAGAGTAGCAAGATACGTGCAAAGGATGTACGTTGGGGAAGTACACCAAATCCACCTTTCATGATAAAGACAGTTGAGTGCAATCGATCCTTGAAAGAGTTCACTCAAATGTATGTGGACCATTTTCGACAACCTCCACAACCAAGCATAGGTATTATGTGATATTTGTAGATGATTTCTCATGTAAGTGATGCATTTTATTCATGTAGAAGAAACATAATACATTCTCAAAATTTTGTGAATTTAAAGCACTTGTTGAGAAAGACATTAGCAGGAAAGTGAAGGCTCTAAGGAGCGATAACAATGGAGAATATGTGTCAAATGAATTCAAGAAATTTTGTGCATCAAAAGGCATTCAACGGGAGTTAATAGCACCCCATAACCCACATCAGAATGGGGTGGCTGCAAGGAAGAACAAAAATATTGTCGGAGTTGCACGGACGATGTTACATGATCAGGGCCTATCGTTGCACTTGTCGGTTGAAGCATGCAAAAAAATGGTATATGTGTAGAACAAGAGTCCTCATTGAATTCTTGGGATGAGTACACCAAAAGAATCTATTCAGGTAAGAAACCAAATGTATCACACTTCAGGATCTTTGGTTCATCAATTTTTTGTCATGTTACAAAGGATGAAAGGAAAAATATAGAACTAACAACTGAGTTGGTCATATTTGTGGGGTACATTGATACACCTCACAACTATCGGGTGTACCTGCCATCTTACAAGATGACAGTTGTTCGTAGAGATGTGAAGTTCGATGAAGAGAAGGCCATGAGATGTTCACTTGAGAGGGAGCTTCAGTTACATGCAGATGAGGAGATTTTAGCTCAAAAGGAAGAACCTTAGGATGATGTGGAACATCCACATGCATAGGAGAAGAGAGTAGAAGCACTTGAGTCATGCAGAGACATCCAGAGATGGAAGTAAGCGCACCAGAAAAGCTGACAGATTGAGCATGATGCTAAAGAGAATGTGGGATCACCCACATCACAGTGCAGGTAGAGGAGGTCACCAGATCAGTACACTAGCTACATGGATCTGATGAGCGAGAGTGTGGAGATTGAGCCATCCTCATTTGAGGAAGAAGTGCAGTAACTAGTATGGTTTGATGGCGTGGTAGAGGAATATGACTCCATTATCGAGAACAGTGCTAGGGAAGTTGTCCCAAGGCCAGAGGACAATTGAATGGTAGGCTCCAAGTGGATCTACAAGGTGAATAAAGTAGCAGATGGGAGTGTCGAGAAACACAAGGCCATATTTTTTGCGAAGGGGTTCTCTCAAGTGGAGGGAATTGATTCCGAGGAGACCTTTGCTTCAGTAGCAAGCTATTGCTTAATCAGATATATTCTATCACTTTCAGTGCAGATGGGATGGAAGATACATCAGATGGATATGAAGACAACTTTCCTCAACTGAGTGATTGAGGAAGAGATTTACATAGAGCAACTAGAAGGATTTGAGACCTTCAACAAAGAGCCACATGTGTGCATACTCAAGCGAGCTTTGTATGGATTGAAACAAGCACCTCTTGGTGCAACATGATCGATAGTTATTTCACCAGGTTGGGCTTCACCAAAAGTGAAGAAGATGAAAACCTTCACCATATTGTGGTTGAAGTTAAATTATTGATTAAAGTCTTATATGTCGATGATTTAATTCTAACAGGTGATGAGAAGTTGTTCAAATCATGCAAAGAGGATCTTGTAAGAGAATTTGAGATGAAAGACCTGGGATTCATGCATTATTTCCTTGGTATGGAAGTATGGAAAGGAGGTGGAGAACTGTTTGCCTCTCAGGGCAAGTATTCCAACGAGATATTGAAGAAGTTCCACATGGAGACTCCTCTAGCAGGCAATTGGAGGAAGGCACTACTTCAGATGAAGTAGCAAAGGCCGCTATTTACAGGCAACTTGTGGATTCACTTATGTACTTGGTGAACACATGACCAGACATGTGTTTTATAGTTAACCAACTTATTCAAGAAATGGTTAAGCCAACCAAATTGGATTTTAAGGCGGCTAAACATGAGTTTAGATACCTTAGAGGCACCACTTAGTTTGGTCTTTGGTACAAATAGACAAAGGGAGTGAAGCTCCAAGGCTTCATAGATGAAAATTGGGCAGTGACTTCATCAGACAGGAAGAGCACATCAGTGGGAATCTTCAATATTAGGTCAGCAATAGCTTCTTGGTACAATCGAAAGCAAAGATCAGTTGCATTTAGTTCAGCTGAAGCAGAGTACATGGCTCCTAGTAAAGCAACTTGTGAGGCTATCTAGATGAGGAAGATCCTTGTTGGGTTATTTGGTCAGCAGATGGATCCTACAGTGATTTACTGTGATAATTAGAGTTGTATCAAACTCTCTAAGAATCCATTTTTTCATGATTGGTCCAAGCATATCAACATCTGGTATCACCATCTCATAGATTGTGTTCAGAGGAGAATCATATTGATGGAGTACATTCCTACAAAGGAATATGATGCAGACATCTTGACTAAGGCATTGTCAAGAGGCAAATTCGAGTTCCATAGAGGCAGGATTGGGGTATCTAATAATCCCTTTCTTGTTGAGAAGGAGCGTTGAAAATGCAACAAAAAAAATCCTGATTTAATTTTCCCTTGAATTAAATTGGGAGAAAAAATGTAATTCCACATCACAAGACAACTTGTATGAGTTAACTAAGTTAATTTTACTTAGTTGCCTTAGTTAATTCAAGTTGAGGGTATAACTTGAGTCATGTAGAGTGTATCCTACTTTATAGGAGCCCTGGTTGAGTTTATTTTGAGTTGTAATTAATTAATTCAGTTTAACTGAGTTAAAGTCAGTTAAACTAGTTCCAACTGATGGAGGAACTAGTAGGAGGTCAGACAATGGGGTGTTGCTTCATGAGTTCAACCAATTAATTGATAATTCAACCATAAATAACTCATGCATGTCAGATCTGAGAGTTACCCAATTGAGATTAGAGTTCAAGGGCAGTGTATTATTAGTTGTATAATCATCCAAATTGTACAGGTGGTACATGCAATCACAGGAAGGCCTCTGATGGATTGCGCAATTCCAATTGAGGAATTTACCTAATTAATATGGGTTAGTTCCCAAGGAAACAAATCAAGGAAATAAGGACTTGGGAAAGCAAGAAATTGGTTAAGTATTGGCCTAGGTTTGTCTAGGAAACAATGAGGTAGATAGAGATAGTGCAAATGTTACTCGGGCTTGAGCAAAGCATTTTAATCTTCTCATATTTTCCGACTAATGCAATATATAGATAGAAAGGGTTTTTAGCTATGGCTTTCCTTGGGAAATCATTGTGTAATGTGTTGATTGAATTCTTTCTCTTGTATGTTTAATGATTTCTCGATCTATTAATTTTTTCTATTGATGAGTACAATATATTCAATTCTTTTGTTTTAGAAAATTACATAAGTAGTTTGAATCTACAAGAAATTTCTACATATAGGCTATAGTTCTTCTCAAGTGAAAAAGAGAAATGTCAAGCTGAAAGAGAATCTCTTTCCAAGAAGCAAGTTTCCCAACAGGAAACTTATAAAGTTTCATGGAAGGAGAAGCTAAAATATGTGCAAGAAGTAACCCAAATAACCTAGGAACTTGAGCTAAAGAAGAAGGAAGAGGAAGAAATGAGGAGGGAGAAAGAACAAAAGGGAAAAGTAGAGGAAGAAAGGAGAAATGCACATGAAGAGGAAGGGAAGAGACAATGAAAATAATCTAAATCCAAAGCAAAGAAAGAAGCCTCCAGGCCTAATAGGAAGCACGGGAATAGGTTGCCCACCAAAGCACAACTTTCCTGGATATTTACCTAGTTGAACTAGCAACTCCTACCATCACAGGTGGTTAATTGTCGATTATAGAGTTGGGCATCACACCAAGAAGGACGAGGAAATTGGTTAAATTGGGTAGATCCATATATGATCTTACCCTAAATAGGATAATAGAGCAAGAGGAGAAGACCATGACAACTCCTAATGTACATCTAGTATTAGTCACAATAAAAGGTCCATTATTCTAGACACCAAAAAAGATTCACTTACCATGGCCTTAACATGCACAACATTCTTTCAAGCCACTAAGAGAAATGTGCATGACCTCTTTAAACAACTGAATCAAAGAGATAAGAAAATAGTAGAGCTAGAGCAACATGTCAAGTTATTAAAGACTAACAACAAAAATATGAAGTATGAGGGCATTAACATGGATGATTATAGGTCTTGCACATCTACAGTGCATGAATCCTACAAGAGCATGGTTAAACAAGTCTACCCATGCCTCCAATAGCTCCAAAAGATATCCACCAACTTGTTGCCACTTCAGGAAAAGACTAAGGAAATAAGAATTCAACTTCAAGGAGTATGGAATGTTATCAACTAGCTAGATAAATGGCCTAAGGAATACCCACAAGCTCCATCAAAGGTCCCTAGGGTTAGTGGATAAGGACTGCCATATGACTCCAATATTGTCAACAAGGCCCTCAAGATCTAGGAAAAGTTAGAAAAATATGTTTCTAGGTCTTTAGCTCAGTATCAACAACATTGTTCCTTGGTTGAGAGAATAATCAAAATGAACAAGTTGCCAACCATGGGAGGCCAGAGAGAAGCCAAGCCAAATGAAGAAGTAGGTAGGGAGTTGGAAGAGATGTTGACTACTAGAGAGTTTTATTTTAGTGTCTACACTAATAAACTCACAAAAAAAAATCTCAACCAACACATTCTGGAGCCCTTAAAGTAGCAAATAGTTTGTAATTCCTTCATGGTTTCGCTGAAGAAAGATGCACATGCCCTCTCATAAAACATGTTAGAATGTCATGTCATCATGGAAGGGTTGTTATCTAGCAGGATTAAGATGATTTTCTGTTATTGAGAGATCCGGGTATCTTATGTTCATGAAGTTTAATCACATTGTAGCAATTGTCAATTTCACTCGCTATGAGTTTAAAAGTTATTTTCCTTAATTATATTTCAAAATAATGAGAATATGGAGATATTGTAACTTCCCAGTAGAAGCCCAACAATCCTCAAAGGATATTATTGATGTGACCTATAACTGATGTAAAACTCCGAGTGATAGGGACTTTTGGATTTTTGAACTTCTTTACTTCTAAAATTTCAAATCCTTAGTAAAATTGTGTAGAGTTTAAAACATAGGATCTGGGAAATTGGTGTACCCTGTACTAATGAAAAATAATATTAATAAGCCTAGAAGGGCCATTGACAAAATCGTGACTAAGCATGCATTGTGATTTTTTTCAGACTAACTCAAGTATCTTCATTTGTGTATAACTTCTTTGAGATTTATTACCATTGGCTAATGAACTATTCTTTGAAGTAGATAGTTCTTTCTCACATTGTTACTAATTCTTTAATTTCACTTTCATCAATGAGTACTTGTTGGAATAAAGACTTACTATTCTTTATTTGCTATAATAAGTTAAACATTATAATGCTAGGAAATCAACTAATTGTTGTCTTGATTCAACTATTGTCATATTTGGTAGTTTATCTATTTATGTCCTTAGCTATATTTGGACATTAAGTTAGTTTACAATAGTTCTATTTCCACAATTAAATAAATGTAGTTCAGTTTGCATGCTCCCTGTTGTGACAGCCATTTAATATCTCACAAATTCAAAAAATCAAGTATGGTTACTAGGCCATAATCTTGATGGGTCTCTTATCCCAAATGGTGTGAGGTATAATTTGCAATTCATATCATAAAGAACCCTTGTGATTGTTATTGGGTCATTTATCCTTGTTAACAACTAAGAAGAAAGCAAGGACAACTTCCATTTAAATTGGTAGGAAACGATACAAAATCTTGATGTATAGTAAGTAGTATAACTTAATTAATGATTAACCAATTAACTATAATATACATTAAAATTAAAATGAGACATGGTCCAATATGTTGTCCCTTTTTTTTGCATGTATTGTTCCATTTCATATGAAAATACTTTGCAAGAAATGAAGGAATAGTTTCAAAATTTTATAAAGATCTAAAAAGCCTTATTTAGGCATTGCATTGTAAGTTGGAAGGACCTCTAACCTCCTAAAAAGCTTGGATTCCAAAATTTAATCATGCCTTCGAAAAGTACCTTTCACAAAATTAAACTTGAAGGAATCCCCAAAATCCCTAGGGTTAAAATATTGCAACTCCAAAATTTATTTGAATTGGATGATCCTATTATTTTTCATCCATATTGATTCTTTAAAAGTGGAAAAAGTGAAGAAATCAGGCCATAATACCATTTCTACCAGTGGACCCATATTTGGCGAATTGGGATCTGAAACCTCCAGAAACAATTTGAGGCATCAAATGGAATTTTTTGGGGGTTGATATTTCTTGCTAAAGTGTTGCACCTATATTTCTATTATACACATCGATGCCTTTCCAACAATGCAAATATCAGCTCAATCAGAGTCCATGTGCAAAAGTTATGCCACATAGAGGTTGACCTTCTTGCTTTGTCCACCATGGTTGGAGAGGATGCCATGTTAACCCCCCTCATGGAAAAGGGACTATCCATGTGATCATGATGAAGAAGACTCAAAAGCGTCCATAACTCAACTCTATATAAGAGTTGAACGAGTCAAACTTAATCACTAGAAGGTTGTTAAATTGTGTTATATCTATGCCATTAGGAGGAAAATCGGTTTCATTCTATTCAAGCACATTTTGCTCCATAGAGGAGAATATTAATTGAGAGTTGATAAAGAGAGAGAAAACTAAAAGGGTTTGTATTGTTTAGCAGCCCATAGGCCACAAGTCTCAGTTCTTTTTACTTACATCCATCTCCATTTAGAGAAAGAGAGAGCAAAGTAGCCTCACCTTCTATTTGGGTTTTCTCTCGAAAGTGTTTCCCAAGTCATATTTATTGTTATTCTGGTTTGTGAGTGTTTGTTCTATTAGTTCTCCATTTTCTACATAATTATAAGTTGCATGCATAAACAATATATGGTAATTACAAATCCATAAACCTAAGGAGAAATTAACCCTTTAGTGTAGATTTACAATTTTCTAATATATATTAGTGGAATTGTCGTGATGAACTAACCAATGGAATATCCACAACAATTTACAGATCATATTGGTATAAGAGCAAGTTTCTTTGTGTTAAATTTTCCACTACAAAAGGTACAAGTACTTATTTTTGAAACTTGATAATTACGTCCAATGATGTAGATGATTATTTATCTCTTTCAATGTATCATTAGGTAATTACACATTTAGAAATTCAACCATAGAGACAATAGAGCAATAGAGATCACAATGCGCAAAGAGACAAGAAGGTTTTACCGTGGGAAAACCCACTGAGGGGGGTAACCCAATGAACCTTTTCCTTAGAGAACCAATGCAACAAGATATACATAAAAGTCAAACTAACTAGCAAGATGACAACCACTATAAGCTCAAGATTCCAAGCCAAAGCTTCACCGAGATACTTCAAGATGCCTCTTCCAAGCTCGCACTAGGTCTGCAACAGGAGTCGTATTTCAACCTCTTCTTATCTCAAAATTTCAAACCTTGATCAGACTTCTACCATAGAACTTCGGACTTGCAATCACATGTGCGAAGAGATTCTTCCTTGAACTTGGATTCATTTTTATCCTTCAACATAAATCTTCTTTCCTTTTGTCCTCTTTCATTATTTTAGATCAAAAATGTCCTTGAAGTTGTGATGTGAATCGTGTGATAGAGTGGAGACAAGTTCTCTTTATATATACATGATGGAGGGGGTCGAACAAATGTCTCTTGGGCCAAACCGACTTGAGCATATCGTGGTGTCAAAAGTGCAAATTCAAATTTTCATTTTCCCGCTTAAGATAAGGTCATGAAGAACATGCCTTATAAAAAAAAATTGAATCTAAAACAATCAAATCTTTTTTTTCTTGCAAGAATGAAGAACATGCTTCATATAATTTTTCTTTTAAAAATATAATTTATATTTCATCATTACAAGTACAAATGAAAACTTTGTGAAGATCGATCATAGCTACAAAATTCAACACTCCCTCTTAGTTAGGGAGGTATTCACAATGACTATCTAGATGTTTTCTATATACATGATATCTTTAAGGAAAGATACAACTCACTGATAACATCATCATCTAGGTCAACACACTTGACCTACATCAACATCGTCGTCAATATGTACCACAACCCAGGTTAGCACTCCTCACCAATGGTACTCACTCAATTAGTCATCGTGATTCGATGGGCACCTCACCTCATGGTACTCTGACTAGGTAAAGGTTGCTATCACTCATGGCCAAACCCTAGGGATATCCATGTCCCAACTCCAAAGGCCTCACTCTAGGCCATGATGATGAAAAGGCACCCACTCCATTGAGTGTTTGGGCCTCAAGGACCATCCTCTCTAGAATGTTCATCCCTCGTGCTATCTCACAAATAGTCCAGACCATGCTCCTATTGTTACTAATAGTCCTAGCCATGCCCCTGTTGTCAACCCATTTATAGTCCAGGCCAAGCATGTGTTGTCACCAATAGTCCAAGCCATTCCCCTATTGATGTCACATGAATTCTCTCTCTCACTAATAGAGGGGTTCTCCACAAGTCCTAGCTTGTCCCTGAAGTATACAAACTTTGTCCGGGACATAGGATTTGTGAGAATATGAGTTGTCTACTCATCTGTGGGAATATACTATAGCTTCATTGCTCCCTTCTGCACCATATCACAAATGAAGCGGTACTTAATATCAATATTCTTTGTCTTATCATGAAACACTGGATTTTTTGTCAGATTCACACAACTTTGATTGTCATTAAGTGACACAGTTGGTTCCAACATCTAGTCGAACAATATAGAGAGTAGCTTAAAAAGGCATACTCCCTCACAACATGGGAAAAAACTACAATACATTATGCTTATGTAGTACTGAGTGCGAAAAATGTTTGCTTCCTACTCATCCAAGGTATCATAACATAACCTAAACTAAAACATACACCAAATGTTATCTTCTTATCATCCGCACTCCCTTCCCAACAAAAAATTGTATATCCGTATAGTTGTATCTCACCACTTGAACCATATCTCAAATAATAGTCAATAGTACCACACAAATACCTCTACATATGCTTTGTTACAATCCAATTCTCATGTCTTGATTCCATCTAGAACTGAATCAAGGTGTTTGTTGAAAAGAAAATGGTTGGCCTAATATTTACCAAATACATCAACGATCCAAACAACTCTGGGTACATGGATGGATCTACCATATTAGACTTAGAATCCCTTAGCTTTCTCAGATTCGTCACCATAGGAGTTGCAATATACTTACATTCCATCATTCCAAACTTTTTAAGGATCTTGATGACATATTTTCCTTTCCCAAGAAGGATTTCACCGATTTTATGACAAACTTCCAATCCCAAATAGTAATGCATCAATCCAAGATCCTTCATGTCAAACTCAGAGGCCAACTCCCTCTTACATTGAACAATAAGATGCTCTACACCTGTAAAGAAAAAATCATCAACATATAGTAGTAGCATCACAGACTCACCTTTCACAACCCTAATATAAATATTTGTATCAACAATGCTTTTAGAGGAACCAAGTCTCATCAGATATCCATTGATTTTAGAATAACAAGCCCTTGGAGCTTTCTTAAGTCCATACAAGGCCTTATTTAGTCCGCACACATGAGATTCTCTCCCAAAAACCTAAAAACCTTAAGGTTGCTCTATGTACACCTCTTCCTCAATCACGCCATTGAGGAAAGTGGTCTTCACATCCACTTGATGTAGTTTCCATTCCATAAAGAGAAACAAGAGATCTAATCATGGTGTACCTGGCAACTGGTTCAAATACTTCATCGTAATATTCTCCCTCTTACTGGGAGAACCTTCTAGCCACAAATATTGCTTTATATTTGTCAATGCTCCCATCAGTTCCATACTTGATCTTATATGTCCACTTTGAGCTTACCACAGACTTTCCTTAACGTCTTGGAACAATTTCCCAAATATAATTCTTCATAATAAATTGGTATTCTCCCATATTTACATCATTTCACACTTGTTGGGTGGATGCTTCCTATAAGCTGGAAGGTTTGAAGTCAATTAACTAAGTAATTAAAGTTGCATAACCACAATACCTCTTAGGTCACTTGGATTCCCTGAAGGTGCCTCTTGAGCTCCATGTCTTTCTGCATCTTGCAAAGTACATTTGAGCTAAGCTAGTCTTTTTATATTTTATGGAACAACCTTAGGATCCAATGGTTCATAAGGTCCCTTTGGCATTGCATCATGATCTTCATAATTACTTGAGGATGTGGGAGGACTTGTAACCTCTTCTTTGGGAGCCACATGCTTCATTTCTTCATCTTTAGTGTCTAAGTTCTCATCTCCGAATTTCTAATAAATGACATCTTCATCAAAATTCACGTCCCCAATTTCTTCAACTTCTCATTGTCCTGAAACATAGATCCTATAGCATTCTGGTGACTCATTGTACCCAAAAAATATCCCCTTCTTTCTAGAAGGCTCTAATTTATTTATCTCATCCTTGGGTACATGCATGAGCATTAGACAACCAAAAATTTTCTTATGATCAACTTGTGGTTTTTGACCAGTGAACACTTCTTCAAGGGTCTTGTCTTCCAGATTTCGATGAGGAATTCTATTCCGAATGTAAACAGTTGTCCTAACTGATTCTCCCCATAAGAGCATTGGTACATCTTGATCATGTATCATTACCTCATAGATTCTTCTATAGATCTATTCTTTCTTTCGACCACCCCATTTTGTTGAGGATTGTAGGGAATTATAAGCTCCCTCGTAATCCCAACTTCCTTGTAGAAGACAATGAGTTCCTTGGAGGTGTACTCTCCTCCATTATTTGATCTCATAACCTTTATCCTCTTCCTTTTTAGGTTCTCTACTTAAAATTTGAATTCTTATAAACTTCTAAAAACATCAACCTTTGACTTCACAAGATAGATCCATGTCTTATGAGAGAAGTCATTGATAAAAGAAACATAGTAAAGAGCGTCTCTAAGAGATTTCATCGGCATATGACCACACACATCTAAATGGACTAGATCCAAAATCTCTTTGAACTATGTTCATTGATTGGAAAGGGTTTCTTAATATTCCTTCCAAGACCACTTCCCTTACACACACCTTTATGATCCATCTAAAAATCTGGTACACCTGAAACAATTTGCTTCAAAGCTGGGAAAGCTCTATAATGGAGGTGTGCATATATCCCATGCCATAGATCAAAAGGATAAATTACATCATGCACAAAAGCTTGGGAAGGTTTACCAAGGAGTTTATACAACCTTCCTTCACAAATCCTATAACCCTAGTAAAGCTTATACTAGAGCCCTTATTTGGACTTTCCCATCAATGAAGGCTACTCTATCTCTTCTATATTATAAACATGAAATTGAAACCAAATTCTTTTCCAAAACTGGAACATAGAGTATGTTGGTCAAGTGAACACTTTCACCTATTCCTATCTCAATGGATGATGTTCAAATTCCTTTTACTGAATAGTTGTTGTTGTCTCCAAGCTCCACATTTTGAGTCAATCTTCTTTCCATCAAACTTGTAAGTGGTCATGCTCCCTTGTCATATGCTTTGAAGTTCAAATGGCGATCAACCATATGTAGTCCTCATCTGTAAGAGATCCTACAAGTGCAGAGTAGTAGAAGTGGTCTTTATATCATTCAACTTTGGGTCTCTTAGAATGTTCTTCAAATTCTGTCGCAGTAGCATATTGATTCCCTATTTTCTTGCTATCATTTAATCTTTTATGACATTGGGCTTTGAAGTGACCAAATTTGTTGCAACAAAAACATTGAATTTGTGACATATCTTTCTTCCGTTAAGGACTAAGGCTTCTATCAAAATCCCTTTTCTTCTTCTGAAAATTGGACTTCTTTCTTCCTCCAACTTTCTTGGAACGAGTTGCATCATGTTGAGAATCTTCTTCTTCCTTTGGCTTTCTTTCTCTAGACAAAAGTCTTGACTTGTCTTGAGAATACACAGTTCTTCCAAACTTGGAACTTCCTTTGGGTTGCTTATACCTGCTACAAATGAATCCCATGAATGTTGTATTCCATTAAGTGCTGAAGTCACAAGTTCTGTGTCAAAGACACTTTCATAAATATCTTGTAGTTGATCTCTTAGTTGAGAAATCCTCACAAAATATGAATCCATTGTATCATTCTTTGTCATTCTTATGTCATGAAGCTCGTTTCTCAAACTCGTGACTTGGCCAATATTGTTGACAATATACAAATCATTTAGGGCATCCTTAATGGTGTCCACAGTCATGCTCATGGAAGTTGTTATCACTCTGTAATTTCTGAGGTTGCTAGAGAAACTACAAAGGTAACCACAAAACCACTTTGGAAGTTGGGATCTAGCCCTGTCAACTTCAGAGAAGGATCTCTCTGTGAGATTTAGATTTGTTTGGTTTCAGATATTAGGCTATTTTTTAGAGTTCAAGGTTTCATTTGAATTGTATGTTTGATTGATCTCTAGATTACCATTGGGCTATGGAGTTTGTGACTTAAAAGATGGATCCGTTTCAGTATTTTGCAAATATATTTCACAAGGAAAGGTAGCCAAACTAATTGGATTATTTAATTTTAAGTATGAATAAGAAGAAGAGAAAGGATTTCCATTAAGTAAATAGAAATTAAGAATTCTTTTACTTAATACCAGTTGAAAGCATTAAAATTATTCAAAGCTAGAAACTTAGTGTACTTCAAAACAAATTATGTTCTTCAAATTTCTATCAAATAATTAAAATTATGAAAACACGTGAGTATGGTAAACAAAGAATAATAAACACATAAAACGAAAAATGCATTTCACTAACAATTTGAAACAAGAATCCTATGAAAGAGCTTTTTGTATTACTGATAAGTCCACTGAAGCACGAAACTGTACAATAGCTTTCTTAGATGCAAAAACCAACCCATAATACTTCAAAAGGAGAAGTATTTATAAGTTTATTTACAAAATATCCTACCATAACTGAACATGATGTAATTTAGCAATTTCTAAACTGAATATATTTCTAATTTACAAAAATATAGGAAAACTTAAACTACTTGAGTTGTTGGCACTATAATTGTGGAAGTTTTTGTTGATGTGGCCTTTGACTTTTGTTGCGCTATTTGTCCTACTGCTGGAGAAGAATTGATTGTTTACTCAAATAATTCGCAAAAATTTTCCCACCTTTCTTGACTTGGAATTGACATTTGAATAACTTCTTGTAAATTTCATCTACCTCTGTATACTTGGCAAAGGTGGGCTAGTGATAAAAATGTATTTGATTTCACGCTGGATGTAGAAATCAAATTCCAATGCCTGTAAGAAGGCTTTCCCTGTTATAGCCCCCTTTATTCCTACAAATTTGGTATTATCTCTGGCAATAGCCATAAATTTCTGGCTATAATCAGGCAATTTCATTAGCATGTCATTCAATACCAGCAAACCTGGAAGTCCCTTTTGATTGAGGGTCTTAAACTTGTTGAAGAATCTTTAGACACCAGTCTCCATGACCTCACACTTTTTCTTTAGCTGCAACATGAGATTTTATTTTGGGTAATACTTTCTTAATTTCCAATATGGTCTCATTTATGTCTTCTATTTCCAGTTCTTCCAACTCATATCCATTTTTAGAATTCAGAAATTTGATGAGCTTTGTGGCTTCAGTTGGCTTGTCTCCTAGCTTTCCTCTAATTTCTTGAATGGCTTCTTTGGATTTCTAAATTGGCTCGTTCTACTAAGAATTAATTTGTGTGAATGGCCAAATCTCTATTATTGATTGGTTGATATCTATCCATATATTATCCTTAGCCTGAGTTAAGGTATGAGCCATGGAAGATTCCTTTTCCATTTGTGTATCCTTTGCATCAATCTCTGAGATTTAGGTATATTTATCAATTGAGAATTCTCAATTATTTATTTCTGATCTTGTAGAATCCTAACTTGTGCTTGTAGTTTTTTGATTTCCTCCCCTTGTAAAGACATGTCTTCCATGGCTTTTACCAGTTTATTTGGTTCATCAGAAGTTTGTGTAGGGGGTACTGTAGGTGTAGAAACTCTTACTATAGTTGTTGTGGTCGTTGTTGCTGTAGTCGATGTAGAAGCTCTTATTTGCAATATTGTTGCAAGAGGTATTGCATCAAGCGGGATTATAGCTAGTTGTGCACATTGTTCTTTCTCTTTGATCAGCTTGTCCATTTATGCTTCCATGTCCCTTATCTGTGCATTTTGCTCCATAATTAATCTAAGCATATCTTATTTTTGGCTCTTTGTCTCCCCTACTTCTTTTTCTTATGGATCCTCAGTTGTTGAAATTTTTATGTCAGCATTCATCTTCTTGACTATTTCTTCTACTACCTTAACATTACTTGCGTCATATCCAATCTTAATGATCAAGTCTTCCAAGGATTTTACCTTAATATCTTTTGCTAAAGAAGAAACCTTTTCAAGCTTTTATTGGGATTGAATATTAGCAAGGGACACCTACAATATGGAAGCAATCATTGCAGTACTCGTTAGTGTAGAATAGATCATCTCCCCAGTGTGCCAGTGCACGTCCATCTGATCTACAGGATGGACATCCTCTATATCAAACTCAAATGTAGTTTGCTTGTAGTCTGTTGCAGATTTAGGGTGGAGGACGTGTGCCTGCAAGAAGGCCATATGCATTCTTCCCTTCTCAGTGTTGAAGGCTGACAAGAGCTTTGTAGAGGAAGTTTTTTTTTGAAATTGGTCATAAATGTTGACCTTGAGAATCTCATTCCTACGTTTTATTTCCTTAAACTTGTCAAAGATACTTGTTTCCCTTTGTCCTTGGATCAATTTTGATGTATGAGCTGTATCTGGACTTTCTTGTGAAACTAAAGAGAACAAAGATCTAGTAAAGATGTTATCCCTTGATGGAAATTGTGGAGTCTTGTGTATTATAGGATCTTGCCCTGATCCTTTTGAAAAATCTATCTTAGGATTAGTTCTTGCCTTCTTAGTGTACATTTTGAATTCTTTGGCTGAAACCTATGTGACTGAAGGAGAATCTTCATCTCGAGGCATTTTCTCTGCTTTTTCCTGAGGTGTGGGAGTTTGTAAAGTAGTGGTAGATAGCAGTTGCTCCTCTCCCTCCTATAGAGTATTTTCTTCCCATTCATCTTAGTTCATTTATTTCTAAATTTCAGGCCTCTGAGTATGAACATATGGATTGGTTTTTTGTTCCATTATTAGTTTAGAGGTCATACCAAATGGGTCATATGACCAAGTAACGCTCAAGAGAAAATTCATATGTTTTAGGAGGATATCTGCCTCCTCTCCTACTTTCGTGCTGTTATAAATAAATGGCCCTACCTAAGCCTTTATCCTGAACTATGATTTATTTTTTGTTGATACAAAGTGGACCTCATCTGAGTATATAATATGCCTGGTGTATTCTAAAGCAAAAATGCTCATTCGGAGATACCCAAGCAGTGTATAAGGTGGCAGCTCGCACCCATATACTCTTATTTTGGTATAATTCTGGTATAAATACCAGTCACTTGTTCTGACCTGCTCACTTAGGTATAAAACCTTCTTAATTTCTGCATTGACCCTAGGTACTTTCTCACTGCTTAACAAACTTTTAGTTGGATGTATAAACTGGTCAATAAAGTCTTTGAAGTTGTATTCTTCTAAATTTCTTCTTTGTATGGAAGTCCAAAAGATGACTGAGTGTGGCTCTCTTTGCTCATTCAACTTTTGTACTGCAAGTAGGAATTTGTCTACTTGAAAAAATAAAAACATATACACAAGAATAGGGAAATATCTGAACATTCATTCAATTGGAAGCTTAAGGAATTGTTCATGAATGTTGTCAGCAAGGAACTCGCTGAAATTGAAAATTATTGAGGGTTTTTCTTCAGTGGAGAAAATGGATAAAAAACCTAAAATAGGTTCATCTACCCATTCATCTGAATAACACCCTAGTAAACATGGCAATATATAAATAATTTGTTTTGCTTTGCCTGTAAAAATGGAGGAGGGATAAGGTGGATTCTTTTTCGGGAGTTGGGCATCTTCAGGTAGGAAGATTTTGAAAATCTTGGATCTCTGAGAAAAGGTCAATTTTTGATATAGTTCATTGAGGGCTTCCACTGAGAAAGGAATAGTGGAATCATTCTAAGGGATTTGCAATATCTGGTTAATTGATTGAGAGGTAATTGTGAATAGAATTTCACCGTTGTGGGCCAGAATGGCTCTCTCATCTAGTTGGTAGCAAGCTTGGCATTTGAGGAAAATTTCAGGGAAGTGATGGGTTTGGGGAAACCTGTAGAGGGGTAATTGAATTTCCTGAGGCCAATTTCATCACTATGGTCAAGGAAGATGTCTTTGAGCCAACTATGTAGTTCAAATAAACTGAATCCACATTTGGGCTCTGAGATTTTATAGTCTGTTTCTTCCAAGGGGATATGATCAAGGTCAACTACTAGCGGAACCATCAAATTTTCAGTATTAACAAAGGTTTTTCTCATGGGAGCCATATCATAAATTTTGCAGGAATCTGGAAAAGGTTGATGAGTGATACGATTTACCTGGGAAAGCTTGTAATTGGCGGTTGGTGACGATGGGAAACTGGAGCTATGGCATCCTGGTTTCTTGCTCAGGGTCTGGAGAATTTACATGTATGAAGTGCAATTAAGTTAAGTGAAAAAATTCGTGAGATCAGACTAAGCAAAAGGCATAACTTGAATGGATGACGGAATGTTATAAGCTCATGAAAAGTCTGTTGGAGGCGCAAGGCCGTTGGTAGTTAAAAGGTAATTTAGAGAGGAATTTAATGTATAACGGGTAGGGGAAACGGTCGGACAAGTGTTGGGGATAGAATAGTGATGTAGGCATGGGGAGTTCTGGCGGGAATGAGGGAATTAGGTCGTTTTCAGAGGGGGGGTGGGGGTGGGTGGTTTTGGGGGTGCGAAAGAACGTGGAAATGACATGTTAGGCGAGGTCGGAAAAAGGAAACCGCCTTTTCGGACGCCCCCCACCCGCAACAATAAAGCTAGGAAGGGTCGAGGGGGAAGGCGTTATAGACCGTCGATCACAATCGTGACTCGACATGTTGCATTACTCGGGCCTGCCGTTTATTCGCTACATGACAAAATGTATTGTCGAGTGTCATTTTTATTTTATAAGCACCAAACTTAGTCCAAAACTCATATGGCTTTAAAAACTTCAAGATACCATTTTAATACTTTTTTTCTACCTTTTGAAATCAAGGAATTTCTTAGCCCATGCGGCTTTGGATTGACAGTGAATGGGTGCATTGTTAAGGAACTCCTTGCGATAGGTCACTGGTTCCAATCCCTCGTGGGTGCTTACCTACCAAAAAAAAAATCGAGGAGTTTCTTCTACCAACTAAGGGTGCATTTAAATGTGCAAACCCTTCTTATTTTCCTTTGAAGGAGAGATTTTATCCTAATCTAAGTTCTAAGCTACAACTTAGATTATTGATCCAGCTTTAAGCAATTGGATCAATTTCTTCACCTATCTACCTACTTTTAACCAAGTTTAAAAATTTTGGTTAAATTATTCTCTATCCTCACAACATAAATTCAAATGTGTTTGACCATGATTATATTGTATGATTCAAACAAAGATAAACAAGCTGCACACAATCCCTAATTTATTTTCAAAAACAAAACTATTTTTCTTCTAGTGGCATTTTAATTTGCATCACTTTCGCTCTTTTTTCTTTTCATGGGGTTCTTTTCATCTTTTTTATTTTTTATTTTATTTTTATTCTTTTATCTTTTTATACACCTCTTTTCATTTTTATTTTTATTTTTTATATTTTTGGAAATCATTTGCAACATGCAATATTATTTACAATTTGATATACTAAAATAAAATATTCAATCATCATTTGATCCTATGAGTCATAGGACGCTAACAGTAGCTCTAGCTAGGGATGACACTTTCCTTGTGAGGTGTCAAGAATTGTTGACTAGTAGCCTTGAATCATCTCCTTCAATATTCTTTATGTATCTGATTTCTTATTGTTGCTAGAGTTATGGTGGAAAACATGACTAAAATATTAGTGCCTTCTCTTCTGGCTTCAACTTTCTGACATGAGCTACCCAATCATAACTGTACAAAGAAAATGGTATTTACAATGATTTTGGTGAGAAATGCTTCTATTCTTGGAAAACATAATGTTTCAACATTCTGCCATTGGCAGGTCCACCAAGAAGCTCTGTTCGTCGTTTAGAAAAAATGCATTATCCCCCCTGTAAGCATGGATTGTGTAAGGTCCCATCCATAAATTATCAAATTTTCCATGCTTACCTTTTTCTTCTCTTCTTGAATCCCATTTCAAGACATTGTTTCCTATCTAAAAATCATCAGCCTTAGTTCTTCTATCATAAATATTCTTGATGTTTTCTTGGAGCAATTGGGTTCTATTGTGAACTTCTTCTCTTGATTATTGTAGATGAATTGTTTGATTTATTCTTCTTTGAAGGTCATTAGGTTCCACTTGCAATTCCTGCATCATTTTCAAAATAGGGATACCTAATGAAGTTGGAAAAAAACAACATCCATCCCATAAACCAATTGGTATGGAGACATGCAAATTGATTTCTTAGTGGTGAGTTTGTCAACCCATAATGCATTTACCAGTTTGATATGCCATGATTTCTTGTTAGCTTGAAACAATTTTTTGATGATATTAAACATAATTTTGTTGGAAGACTCTGTTAATCCATTCCCCTGGGGGTAATAGGTAGTAGAGCATCCTAAGGTTATTTGATATTTGTTGCAAAATTCCACCATCTTCTTTGATTTGAATGTTGCTATATTATTTGTGATGATTTTCCTGTGACATCCAAATCTTGAAAGAATATTATTTTATAAGAATTTAATATTCACTGCATCAAAGGCTTGCCTGGTAGGTATAACTTCAATCCATTTGGTAAAATAATCAGTGGCTGTAAGAATCCATTTTTGTTGGGCCGAGGAGAAAGGATGAATTTCTCCAATGAAATCCAAATCCCATTGTTGAAAAGGAGTTTTAGCTAATATGGGCTTCAAGGGTAAAGGCAGTGGTTTCCTTTTGCCTTCAAATATCTAGCATTGGTGACATGAGGTGACTTTATTATGGACATCAACAAATAAGGTTGGCCAGTAAAAACCAACTCTTAGGATCTTGTTGCCAGTGGTCTTCCAGTACAAGTGTCCTCCACAATCTCCTTCATGAAATTCGTGCATTACTTTATCTGCTTCTTCTTTCAACAAGAAATTCAATAAAACTCCTCCAACATCTTTCCAATACAAATTAATGTCTAGAATACAAAATTTCATGGCTTTGACTTTAAGAAATCTAGCTTTAGTTTTGGTCAAACTAGGAGGAGCTTGTAAATGATGTAAAACAAAAATAAGGTCTGCATACCAGGGAGAGTTTGCAAAAGCCTCTACTACTTGTGGAGTCGCATGCTCTTCTTGTTCATCAAGTATGGCTAGAAAATGTATATCCAAAGCAATTAAATTAGATTCAACCATCAATTTAGGTAACCCCTGACCCTTACTGAGTTTGGTAGGTTTGATTTCAATGTCATATTATAGGATAATGGCAATCCATTTACCAGTTTTCCCATCAGGATTGTTTTGGGTCAGTTTGTCTTTTACCACAACGTTTGGAACAAAAGCAATTATATGTGAATGAAGAATATAAAATCTAAAATCTTTAATTGCTTTCACTAAAGAAAATGCTTTTTTTCCATGATGTTGTATTTCAATGCAACATGAAAGTAATCTGTAAGAGAACTGCTGCAATAGTATGCTCAAAAGCAAATGAAAAAATCTTTTGTGAAATTGTTTTACCTGATCAAATGAATGTTTGGCCTCACTATTCCACTTTACCTCAGTGTCTTTTCTCAACATATTTCTTAGAAGCTCTGCTAAATTAGGAATAAATCTCCTTAGAAATTTGATTTGGCCAATGAAGGATTGGACTTCCTTTACATTTCTAGGGGGGCTAGTGATAAAATTGTATTTGATTCATGTTGGATGTAGAAATCAAATTCCAATGCCCGTAAGTAGGATTTCCCTGTTATAGCCCACTTTATTCCTGCAAATTTGGTATTGTCTCTAGCAATAGTCATCAATTTCTGGCTATAATCACACAATGTCATTAACATGTCATTCAATACTAACAAACCTAGAAGTCCCTTTTGATTGAGGGCCTTAAACTTGTTGAAGAATCTTTGGACACCAGTCTCCAGGACCTCAACTTTTTCTTTAGCTCCAACATAAGATTTCTTTCGGTTAATACTTTCTTAATTTACAATATGGTTTCAGTTATGTCTTGTATTTCTAGTTCTTCAAACTCATATCCATTTTTAGAATTCATAAATTTGATGAACTCTATGACTTCAATGGGCTTGTCTCGCAACTTTCCTCTAATTTCTTGAATGGCTTCTTTGGATTTATGAATCAGCTCCTTCTGCTAAAAAATAATCTGTATTAATGGCCAGATCTTTGTTATCGATTGGTTGATATCTATCCATATATTCTCCTAAGCTTGAGCTAAGATACGAGCCATGATAGACTCCTTTTCCATTTGTTGTATCCTTTTCATCAATCTCTGAGATTTTTGTATCTTTGTCGATTGAGAATTCTCAATTCTTTCTTTCTGCTCCTGTAGAATATTGACCTATGCTTGTAGTTTTTTTATTTCCTCCCCTTGTAAATACATGTCTTCCATGGCTTTTACCAGTTTATTTGGGTCATCAAAAGTTTGTGTAGGGGGTACTATACGTGTAGAAACTCTTACTGTAGTTGTTGTAGCCGTTGCTGCTGTAATCGATGTAGAATCTCATGTTTGTACTATTGTTGAAAGAGGTACTACATCAAGTGGGATTATAGATAGCTATGCACTCTATTCTTTCTCTTTGATCAGCTTGTCCATTTCTGCTTCCATGTCCCTTATCTGTGCATTTTGCTCTACAATTAATCTGAGCATATCTTCTTTTTGGCTCTCTGTCTCCCCTACTTATTTTGTTTGTGGATCCTCGTTTGCTAACATTTTTAATTGTTTTCTGAGTGTTGTGATGTCAACGTTCTTCTTCTTGAATATTTCTTCTGCTGCCTTAATATTACTTAGGCCATATCCTATCTTAATGACCGAGTCTTCCAAGGATTTTAGCTTATTATCCTTTGCTAAAGAAGAAGCCTTTTCAAGCTTTAATTGGTATTGAATATTAGTAAGGGACACCTGCGATTTGGAAGCAGTCATTGCAGGACTCGTCAATGTAGAATAGATCATCTCCCCAGCTTGCCTTTGCATGTGCATCTGATCTATATGATGGACATCCTTTGTATCAAACTCAAATATAGTTTGCTTATAGTCTGCTGCAGATTTAGGGTGGAGGACCTATGCATGCAAGAATCCCATCTGCATTCTTCCCTTCTCCTTGTGAAAGGCTGATAAGAGCTTATGTTGTGTAGAGGAAGTTTGTTTTTGAAATTGGTCATAGTTGACCTTGAGAAGCTCATTCCTACATTTTATTTCCTTAAACTTGTCAAAGATACTTGTTTCCCTTTTCCCTTGGATCAATTTTGATGTCTAAGCTATATCTGGACTTTCTTATGAAACTGAAGAGAACGAAGATCCTCTAAAGATGTTATCCCTTGCTGGAAACTGTGGAGTCTTGAATATTATAGGAGCTTGTCCTGCTCTTTCTTTTGAAAAGTCTATCTTAGGATTAGTCCCTGGCTTCTTAGTGTACATTTTGAATTGTTTGGCCAAAACATCTTTGACTGAAGGAGAATCTTCATCTCGAGGAATTTTCTCTACTTTTTCGCATGGTGTGGGAGTTTGTGAATTAGTGGTAGATAGCAGTTGCTCCTCTCCCTCCTGTAGAGTATTTTCTTCCCACTCATCTTGGTTCTTGTATTTCTCAATTTCAGGCCTTTGAGTGTGAACATATGGAGTGGTTTTTTGTTCCACTCTTAGTTTAGAGATCGTACCAAATGGGTCATATGACCAAGTAATGCTTAAGGGAAAATTCATCTATTTTAGGAGAATATCTACCTCCTCTTTTGCTTTCCTGTTGTTACAAATAAATGGTCCCACCTGAGCCTTTATCCTGAACCGTGATTTCTTTTTTGCCGATACAAAGTGGACCTCATCTGAGTATATAATATGCGTGATGTATTCTAAAGCAAAAATCCTCATTGGGAGATACCTGGGCAGTTTATAAGGTGGAAACTTGCACCCATATAATCTTATTTTGGTGTAATTCTGGCATAATTACCAGTCACTTGTTCTGACTTGATCACTTAGGTATAAAACCTTCTTAATTTCTGCATTGATCCTGGGTACCGTCTCATTTCTCAACAAACATTTAGCTGGATGTATAAATTGACCAATAAAGTCTTTGAAGCTTTATTCTTATGAATTTATTCTTGGTATGGAAGTCCAAAAGATGACCGAGTGTGGCTCTCCCTGTTCATTCAGCTTCTGTACTTCAAATGGGAATTTGTCTACTTGAAAAAATAAAAACACATACACAAGAATATAGGCATATCTTAACATTCATTCAATTGGAAGCTTAAGGAATTGTTCATGAATGTTGTCAGCAAGGAACTGGCTAAAATTGAAAATTACTGCAGGTTTTTCTTCAGTGGAGAAAATGGACAAAAGACCTAAAAATAGGTTCATCTACCCATTCATCTGAATAATACCCTAGTAAACATGAGAGTATAGAAATATTTTGTTTAGCTTTGTCTGAAAAAATGGAGGAGTTATAAGGTGGATTCTTTTTTAGGAGATGGGCATCTTCAAGTAGGAAGATTTCGAAAATCTTGGATCTCTGAGAAAAGATTAATTTCTGATATAGTTCATTTAGGGCTTCCACTGAGAAAGGAACAGTGGAATCATTCTGAGGGATCTGCAATATTCAGTTAATTGACTGAGAGGTAATTGTGAATAGAATTTCACCATTGTGAGCCACAATGGCTTTATGGTCTGGTTGGTAGCAAGCTTGGAATCTGAGGACAAATTCATGGAAGTGATGGGTTTGGGGAAACATGTAGAGGGTTAAATTTGATTTCCAGAGGCCAATTTCATCACTTTGGTCAAGGAAGATGTCTTTGAGCCAACAATGTAATTCAAATAAATTGAATTCACATTTGGGCTCTGAGATTTTATAGGCTGTGTCTTCCAAGGGGATATGATCAAGGTCAATTGCTGGGGAAACCATCAGATTTTCAATATTGACAAAGGTTTTTTTTCTCTTGGGAGCCATTTCATAAATTTTACAGGAATCTGGAAAAGTTTGATGAGTTATATAATTTACCTAGGAAAGCTTGTAACTCGCGATTGGTGACGATGGGAAACTGGTGTTATGGTGTCCTAGTTTCTTGCTCAGGGTCTGGAGAATTTGCCTGTATGAAGTGCAATTAAGCTAAGTGAAAAAAATTCGTGAGATCAGACAAAGCAAAAGGCGTAACCATAATGGATGATGGGATGTTATAATCTCATGGAATAGTCTGTTGGAGGCGTGGGGCTGTTGGTGGTTAAATGGTAATTTAGCAGGGAATTTAATGTATAATGGGTAGGGGAAACGGTCGGACAGGTGTCGTGGATAGATTAGCTGTGTAGACACGGGGAGTTTTGGCGGGAATGAGGGAATTAGGTTGTTTTCAGAAGGGAAGGGAGGTGGTATGTAGTATTGTTGGGGGGGGGGGGGGTGGGGGGGGTGGGGGGGGGGGGGTTGCCGCCTCTATGGGGGGGGGTTTGCCCCCCTCTACCGATAAAGGTAGGAAGTGTCGGGGGGACGAAAGGCCTTATAAACTGTCGATCACAATCGTGACTCGACATGTTGCATTACTCGGGCCTGTCGTTTATCTGCTACATGACAAAACATATTGTCGGGTGTCATTTTTATTTTATAACCCCCAAACTTAGGCCAAAACTCATATGGCTTTAAAACCTTCAAAATACCATTTTAATACCTTTTTTTTCTAACGTTTGAAATCAAGGAGTATCTTCCACCAACTAAGGGTGAATTTAAATGTGCGAAGCCTTCTTATTTTCATTGGAAGGAGAGATTTTATCCTAATCTAAGTTCTAACCTACAACTTAAATTGTTGATCCAGCTTTAAATAATTAGATCAATTTCTTCACCTATCTACCTACTTTTAACCAAGTTTAAACAATTTGGTTAAATTATTCTCTATTCTCACAACAAAAGTTCAAATGTGTTTGACCATGACTATACTGTATGATTCAAACAAAGATTTGTGATTGTGGAATTTAAAACGAAACTATTTTTCTTCTAGTTGCATTTGAATTTGCATCACCTTCACTTCTTTTTTCTTTTCATGGGGTTCTTTTCATCTTTTATTATTATTTATATTATTATTCTTTTTATATACCCTCTTTTCATTTTTATTTATTTATTTATATTTTTTGGAAATCATTTGCAACATGTTTACAATTTGATACACTGAAAGGAAATATTCAATCATCAGTTGATCCTATGAATCATAGGACCCTAACAAAAGTGATGCCATCTTTGTTATAATTGTCCTTTCTTGCTTCATACGCATGTTTAGTCACCTTGCCTTGCACAATTTCGAAAAGATCTTCCCTTGTGAGAATTACGTCAATTCTTGTCTTCCAAGCCCTAAAGTTAGTAGCCCCCTCTATCTTTTTCTTTGATTTCATAATATAAGCCATGGATGCAACTTCATTGAAGATATAGGGTTTCTTCAACATGATCTCAAATTACTTATTTATGAAATTTGATAATTACTTCCAATGATGTAGATGATTATTTAGCTCTTTCGATGTATCATTAAGTAATTACATATTCAGAAATTCAACCATATAGACAATAGATTAATAGAGATCACAATGCACAAAGAGATAAGAAGATTTTACCTTGGTAAAACCCACTAAGGGGGAAAAACCCAACCAACCATTTCCTTAGAGAATCAATGCAACAAGAGACACATCAAAGTCAAAATAATCAGCAAGATGACAACCACAATTTGCCTAAGATGCCAAGTTAAATCTTCACCAAGATACTTCAATATGCCTCTTTTAAGCTTGCACTAGGTCTGCAATAGGATCTGAATTTCAACCTCTCCTTATCTCATAATTTTGGACCTTGATCATACTTGTACCACAAAACTTCGGACCCGCAATCACACATGTGAGGCCAACAAAGAGAGAGTTCACATGTGCGAAGAGATTCTTCCTAGAACTTGGCTTCCTTTTATCCTTCAACTTCAACCTTCTTTCCTTTTGCCCTCCTTCACTATTTCATATCAGAAATGTCCTTGAATATGTGATCCAAATTGTGTGATAGAGTGGAGATAAGTGCTCTCTATATGTACATGATAGAGAGGGGTCGAGTAGGTGTTTGTTGGGCTATGATGACTTCATCATTGGGAGGCCGACTTGAGCATCTCGTGGTGTCAAAAGTGCAAATTCAAGTTTCCATTTTCTCGCTTAAGATAAGGTCATGAAGAACATGGCTTATAAAATTTTCTTTTGAATACAAAAGAAATAAATATTTTTCTTTTTCTCGCAAGCATGGAGAACATGCTTCAAATATTTTTTCTTTTACAAATATAATTTATATTTCATAATTACAAGTACACATGAAAACATTATGAGGACCAACCATAACTACAAAACTAAACACTTTGGGTATTTTGTGGGTAGTTACAAGGGATCCATATTGGTTAAGCTGAAAGTCACAAAACCCTGGAAATAGTTGTTAATAACCCCTCAAGATCTTGCAAAGGATATGCTTGTGTAGTTAGAAGCATGCATCGCAGATATAAACCATAATGTGAGCCTCCTCATGACAACCTTTACCAATAATCTCAAGATATTCAAAGAAGATGAGGGTTTTAACACAAAGGTCATATAAGAGGAGAGATTGAGAAGAATCAAAGAGGGAGTCTAAGAAAGAATCTGAAAATAATCAACCTAATTTGAGCGTTGTGAACCATTCACAATCCTTATTCAAGATGGAAGTGAGGGTCAACATCCAGGTATGCAAAGATGAGATTAACATTTTGAAGTTGAATCCTTGGTTGCAATAATTAGAAGTTTATTTAAGCATTTACATATAGAGGAAGAACATAAATTTTCATTGCCTCATATGAACCTAGAGGGCCATGCCCTGACTTAGTGGGAAAGCCGCACAAAGACCCTAAGGTTAGAGGGAGATCCTCTACTAACTAAGTGGGATGATTACAAAACTCTTAGAAGTGATTATTTTACCCTATCAGGTATTTAGAGGACCAATAGATTTGGTAGCATTACTTCAGGCAGAGATAAGACACAGTCTATAAGAGTACACCACAAAATTTAGAAATATGGTTAAAGTGTTGGCTATATCCCCAAAGAACCTAAATATACTCCTCAAGTATCTTTGTTGCCAACATTAGGTTGTACATGCAATCTATTATAGAGGAAAATGAGGTGAAGAAGTAGTTGTAGTAACTATTCAAACATCGCGTCATTTGAATAAATACCTCAACACATGGGTCACCCATCATTATTGTGGCAAAGAAGGATGGGACTTGGAAGATGTGCATTATTTATAGGGTTTTAAACAAAATTATTCTCAAGAATAAATACTCCTTGCCCAAGATAGATGATCCATTAGATCAATTGCAGCGAGTCAAATACTTCACCAAGCTAGACTTAAAGTTAGGATATCACCAAGTTTAGGCCATAGAAGAAGATAATTGGAAGATCAACTTCAAAACCAAGAAAGGTTTGTATGAGTGGTTTGTCATGTTGTTTGGCCTATGCAATGCGCCGATTTATGAGGTTAGGGAATGATATACTACACCCTTTTATATATTCATTTGTTATGATTTACTTTGATGATATATTGATATACACCACTATTTAGGAGAAGCCAATCTCAGATTTGATATAGGTGACAAATACATTAAATAAGAACCAACTATTGGCAAATATCAAGAAGTGTGAGTTTGCACAACAATCTTTGGTGTATCTAGGATACATGAAAGGTGGGATAGAGTTGATGATAGATCTTGCCTAGATGGAGGCCATTATGAAGTGGTCAATGCCTACTGATGTTTCTAAGGTCAAGAGTTTGATTAGGGTAGCATGATATATGGGGAAATTCATAGCCTCATTTCAGTAGTAGCAACACTACTCCATGCCATAACAACGAGTGGCACGAGTTTCAAGTGGGGAAAGGGTCAACAAAGGGCCTTTGAGGAGTTAAAGAGGAAAAAATAGTTAAGCACCAATCATGACACTGCCAAACTTGCAACAACCCTTCGAAGATGAGACAAATGTGAGTGGGTATGATATGGGAGTTATATTGGTGTGGGAGAAGGCCTAATGGTCACTTTGAGATACCAGAGAAGGTGGGAGATAATGTTGATAGACTTAATCTACCTACATATATGTGTAGAGAATCTAAAACTTTAAGAATCTTCCATGCTAGATCAAGAAGAGGAATAGGTCCTACCTTTTGTATAGGGTTTGGCACTATATGCTCAGGCAAAGTTGATAGGGGATATCATTTCATAGAAGAGGTATGGAACTACAAGATAGGGGCAAACTGATCTTTAGTAGATTGAGCTGAAAGGACATCTTCTAGGTAAGGCTAAATGGTATGCCTAAGAGAAGGTCGAAGAAAAATTTCCTCATCTCATTCAGTAGAAGGTATTGAGGACCAAAAGCCTCCCAAAATGGGGGAGTGTTATTTGGATTGGATCACCATATTATTTTTCATCCATGTTTATGCTTTTATAGTTTAAAAAGTGGAGGAATAATCTTACATGATCATTTTTACTAGCGGGTCTGAGTATGGTGAATTAGGGTCTGAAACATTTCAAAAACAATTTGAGGCCTCAAATAACAT
>APFE031185820.1:112232-139481 GCA_000404065.3 Pinus taeda
GCAATATTGTTTGAATTGGGATATTCTGCAACTTTTGAATGAGTGGCCACACTTCTTTGTCCTTCTTCCATTCATCCCTTGCTTCATTTATCCAATCTGGTTGGATAATAGAAATAATGCAAAACAATGCTTCCACATCCTCATCCTTTCTTGAGAGTGCATCTACAACAAAAAAGTTCTTCCCTTTTTTGTAGATGATGTCAAAGTCATAACCCAACATATTTGTGACCCATTTTTTTCCTTCCTTCTAAAGATAACATTTGTTCTAAAAAGTATTTAAGACTATCATGATCCATTTTTACCTTGAAGTGTCTTCCCATTGGATAAGGTCACCATTTATTAAGTGCACGTAGTATTTCCAACATTTCCTTCTCATTAATAGCTTGCTTGAGATGTAGCCGTAAAAATACCCAATCACCTACATCAATTTTTTTTTTCACTGTGATGTTGATCTACCTGTTGTTTCATTTGATTGTGCACCAAAGTGGCATTATCCTTTAAAAGTTGGAGAACTTTTTGTTGATGCTCGATGTGATCTTTCACTACTTGAACCTTTTTCTTCTTGATATGTCCTTTCTATTTGAGAGTTTGAGGGAGTGGTAATTTCTTCCAAATGCTTTAAAGGATGGTCGGATTCATTTTCTCGATGCTCGATGTGATCTTTCACTTCTTGACTTTCTTCTTTATGTCCTTCTATCTTTATGTTTGAGAGTGGTATTCTTGGCCCAATGCATTTACAAGATTGTTGTTGGGATCATTTCTTCTTTCTCGATGTGATCTTCACTTTCTTGAACTTTTTTATTTCTTGATTGTCCTTCTATTCTTGAAGATGTTTGAGAAGTGGTTAATTCTTGCCAATGCTTTACAAGATATGGTCGGATCATTTCTCTTTCTCTGGGGTTTTGGGTCCTGGTGTATATCCTCTTCTTTTGATGTTTCTTGATCCTTTCTTCCTCCTCTTCATACTCTATGTAAAATAATTTATTCTCAGCACACTTATGACCTTTAGTGCATTTTCTATCACAATTGTAACAAAGCCCTTTTTCTCTTTTTTCTTCTAATTGTTATGGTGTAAATCTTGTACGTTGTGGAAGGGTAGGAGAAGAAACACTTCCATAATTATAGTCATGACTGGTGGGATTCCTTGTTTCCATAATTTCGCTTTCAATTTTTCTTGCCCACCTGAATGCCTTCTCCAATGAATCAGGTTCCCAAAGACGAACCTCATGTTGAATATTATCCTTTAAAGTAATTATGAAGACAACAATCCTTTGCTTCTCTGGAATATCATTTACTTTTATATTCAATTTTTGAAGTCCTCAATGTGCTCTGCCATTGAACACTTTTTTTTGAGATTTATCAAATGGCCAAAGAAGGTGTTTCTCTTTATATCCTCATAATGTGCTATCATTTCCTCCATGAAAATTGACCACGTAACAAGTGGTTTACGAGAACAAAGCCCTTTATACCATAAAAATTGCTCTGATCCTAAATATGAAGATGCAATACGTACCTTTTGTAACAGTTGCACCTCATGTAGATCAAAATATTTCTCCATCTGTCATATCCAATTTACCGGATCCTTAGCATCAAACTTCCTCATAATGCCTTTTCTTGATTTTAGGAGCTCGATCTTGAAATGACTATAAATCTGTAATTTCGGCTCTTCTAGTTCTGAAATTTCAACCTGAAGTAGTCCTCTGTGTCCTCTTTCCAATGCCGCCAATTTGATCAAAATTGGATTCTCCAAGAAAGAGTTATCCACAATCTCCCAAGATGACCTGATTATATACCTTTTCAGAAGAGTGAACTTGTATGAAGTGTCACATGTCACTGTTTTGACCTTTGGATTTGAAAAATATATAAAATAAAATATAGTTTGTCCTCTTTCTGTAACTTACGAAATTTCAATCTGATGCTCAGAGAGACAGTTATGACGATTTTCTCAAGGTGACCTGTTTGGAATGTAATTTGGTGGTCTGTAAAAACCCTAACTTCCTCAAACTATATATCTGAAACTATAGTGAGATAGGATCTGAAATTCAGAGTTGAGGCTCAGATCGATTTCTTCTCAAATGGGTTTTTGTTTTAGCTTCTGAAACTTCGTAGCGAAATAGTTATAGCGAAAATCCCATGATGACCTATTTTAGTTGAAATTATGGAGCTTACAAAAACCCTAACTTCCTCATATCATATATCCAAAAATATAGCGAGACAAGCTCTAAAATTCGGACTTGAGGTTTAGCTTGAGTCCATCTCAAATGGGTTTTTTTTTCGCTTCTGAAATGTCGCAGAAAGAAAGTTATAGCGAAAATTCCACAATGACTTATTTGGAGCAATGAAACCCTTGAATCCAAAGCTCTGATACCAAATGTTATGAAACGAGCTCACAAAAAGATGGAAAAGATAGATTAACACCTTAGAAATAAGCCTCTTTGAGGGGGCAACCTTCTTTACATTACACAAATGAACAATTCTTAGATGATACAAATGACAAGACCTCCTTTCTATATATAGGAGTCTAAGGGGTCATAATATAATCAGAGCCGGCAACAATAATAATGTAAAGGCACAATAATAACAATAGTGGGCTTCTATGGGGCACAATAATAATAATATGGGGACTACATGGGTACAAAAATATAATAAGGGGGTTGTACTTAATAACAATAAGGGGTTACACTAGTAGTATAGGGGCCTAACATTGACCTTCCTATTTTGTTCACCATGATTGGAAAGGATGCAACATCAACCCCCATTATTCATAAAAAAGGGGCTAGCCACATGATCGTGATGAAGAAGACTCTAGAAGAGTCCATAATGTGACTTTAGTTAAGAGTTAAAGGAGTCAAACTTAACCATTAGTAGCCTATTGGGTTGTGTTATAATGGACCATTGGGAGGAAAAGGGGTTCAATTCTATTCAAGTGCATTTTGTTCCATAGATGAGGAGAGTAGCTGAGAGTGAATAGAAAGAGAGCAAATACAGAGAGTCCCTTGACTGTTTTAAATCTCCCTTTCCTTTATCAATTGTGGTAGCTCTGATTCGCAAGTAGTAGCTTGTAGGGTGTTGGTGCCACGCTTGTACAATGTAGTATCACACATGCCACATGTTTCACTTCTTTGTACTTGCATCCATTTCCATTCAGAGAAAGAGAGAGTGAAGCAACCTCACCTTCCAGTTGGATTTTCTCTCAAAAGGCTTTCCTAGGTTATATCTTGTGTTATTGTGGTTTGCAAGTGGTTTTTTCTATTTGTTCTCTATTTTTTGTGTAATTATATTTTGCATGCATATATAATAAATATTAGCTAACAAATCAAAAATTCCAAGGAGAAATTAACCCTCAGAGTGTAGATTTTGTATTTTCTAATATATTTTAGTAGATATGTTGTGGCTAACTGTTTAGTGGAACATCCACGAAAGTTTATGGATACATTTTTTTTCCCAAATCACAAGGTTAAAATGTTACCATTCCTAAAATATATCTAAAAATTTGAGAGGGAAAATATATTAACCCCAAAATTTTAAAGAAAAACATTCTATAATTTCAAAGTTAAGATGTTATAGGAGTGTCAGGAGGGGGAGTGATTCTTTTAAATCTCGATGGATAACATGAAATAAAGTTCGTTTGGGGACTGGGTCAAAGATAAAACATTCTCGTTGAGATGTATGGCCTTTTCCTAGGCCTCCAGTTAGCTAGAGAACGTGACATCTCATCCATTGTCATTTTAGGGGATTGCTTCATCATAATTCAACTCCTTCATTCAGGCTCTCTCCCTAAGAACAATCTTCTCCCTCTTCTCCTTACAATAATCTATGACATTATGGAATCATTCACTCAAAAACACTATTTCCATATCCTTCGTGACCCAAAAAAAGAAGCAAATGCACAAACCAATATCACTTGTCAATTTGCAGAGTGTCAGCATGAGCTCAATGACTCCCTCAAACAGAAAGTTGTTCCTTGAAAATTCAAAATAAGGTTTTTAGTTCCCCTCCTAACATTAGAAAAAAGGAATGGAATATGTCGGGGAGCAAACTTAGGGGCAATGATAGAGGTGAAAGTCCCCTCTCCATGCCTCTGAGGTTGGCTCTTTAGGTTGGTATCTCAGTGATCTCCAAGTGACATTATCCACATGTCCTATCCCATGAGGTGGCAAATTTCATGAATTTAGGTGAGGGCAACATTTATTTGAAGCATGCACCACGGGTTCAATTTTAACTTCTTCTCTTTCCTGTATCATACATTGTACCAAGAAGGAGGGATGACATATGGTTTAGGCGCATGAATTTGGCATTGACACCATCTCCTGGAGCATGGGAACCTCTAGAATTTCTATCTACATTCATGAAGATTTACCTTGTTACGACTCAAACTAGCAGGAGACCTAAAGGGGCAAGTGTTATACCAAGGGCAACAAATGGGGACTTATCCCATTGTCACCTCAACTACGACTCCCTACTATTTACAGACTTTCGCCGATAGGAGGAGACCCACTATATATGGAGTCACAAATGAAGAATAAATCAACAAGTGGATATAGAGTGACCCAAATAATACCTTTCCAGAAGATGTTGAAGGACAGAGATTGCTTGCTTTCCAAGCAAGGTGCAATGTCTTCTAGGAGAAGGATGGGAGGATTTGAAGGTTAGGTTTAAGGAATATGACTTGTGAAATAATTTCCCAATCCCTAAAATTCTTATTGAAATTGGTATCTTGGATGGTTCTTAAAGAATTGTCTTTTCAAAGGAATGGGACCACACAGGACCAAGTGGACCCAGCCTGGGTTAGGAGGTAAGAGTTTAGAAACCAACAATATTCTTACCCAGACAAGGAGGGGAAAGGATCAAAGAAATAATTTTCACTTAAAGGTGTTGATTTGATCCTATAAGGCACTAGCCTTGGGGATACTAGGGTAAAGTTTGATCTTGAAGCTAGGGCTTGGCTTTTCTCACAACCCCACCATCATAATGGTTTCAAAATTGGAGGAGGCCTTGAGGAGACACCAACACAAGGAGGCTAGGAGATCAAACTTTTTGGAGGGCTATTTTGTCGGGAAAATGATGCTCTAGATGACCAACCTAGGATAGACCTATGAAAAGGTGAAAAAGAATTTATTTTGGGTGACCACCTCTTGGTAGATCAATGCCTTAGTATTTAGGAGAATGGAGTCTATGATAAATATGAATGAGGACTTCATTTCTTAGTCAAGGAGGCCTTAATGCTACCTCGCTAGCCTTCTAGGGCAAAGGGAAGCAACCTTAAAATTTTTATACTTTGATTTGCAAAAGGTGATGGTGTATCAAGATGAATTCGTTGATAGAATTATCCCTAAGAAATTTCATTCAAATTACATGGCCCATACATTTAGATATGCTATATAGAGACGAAATTCCACAATTTAAGCAATAAATGCATGCAACAATTAGCCTTAAAAATAACGAAAATCCCAATCCAATGTATATGACAAAGTAAACAAGAATAACATTAAAAGCATGTACTTACATGTAATAGAACATATCCAACCATCCAAAATTTGACAATAGAGAAGCTCCAAGATAAGATAAACCAAATCCAAACATCAAAATTCATCCATAAAGTTCAAATTCATCCTCCAAGAAAAAGTGTGAAATTATCAAGAGAGAGAAGAGATCCAATACAAAGTGATGATGAAGAAATGAAATCATATCACTTGTATTTATACACTAATAAGGAGTTCGAAATAGTCTCCTTGGCCTACATAAGCCCCAAAATAAAACAATGTGCTAATAACCTAACTTTTGGTGACAAGCCCACTAAACCAGCTCACAAATGAAAGAATAAGCCTCTTAAGAGGCTAGATGATGAATAATACATGTCGTAGGGCCCTCCAAGAGGCTTGATGGGGTCCAGAGGTGCCATAATGAAGAATAGGACCCTCAAAAGTGATGGACAAGGGGTTGGTCCCTTGTTCTCCAAACAATAAACCTGTGGTGCTCCCAGTGGGTGTGGGGAAAGAATAATAACCTATTGGGTCTCCAAATGAGTCAAATATGCATGTATATCATCTACAAGGGCTATGATGATGGTGTAGGGCATGCCACATCATCCTACAAGTCTCGGTCATCTTCCAAGTGCATGGTACATCTGTGGGGCCGACTGGGCAAAGGTGAACCAGGTGAATTTTCCTCATCCAATAAGAGTATCTCAAGCATCTTTGAACATCCTCAGGGATCCAGGAGTGTTGTTTAATGCTATGGAGGCCCATGGATCTCAACACAAACCCTATATATGCTAATGTAGCCCTTTCGAGGATTAGGACCTTGTATAGGGAGACCAAACCCAAGATGGAGATCATATGCAATCCTGCATAAGATCCAATGCATCCTATTGTACTATGTAATAACCCCCCCATTTATACGAATAGTAGTTTATATTTGACATATAAATGGGGACCCTTTTTAAAAAATTTAGTCTTTGAAAAATAAAATCCTAACTCTAAGAAATGGCCTTGAAAACCCTTTGAAAACAACCCAAGTTTAGGATCTTTGTTGCAAACCGCATTCCACATTTTTCCCATGTAGTAATTATAAATATCTTTAAGAAAACCCCGAATTGCGATATGCGATGAGATCCCCCGTTGCGATATACAGATCAGAAAGGCTTGAGAACAAGTGATCGCACTTTGCAAAGTTGTAAATAAATAAGCCATGCCATTGTGTCATCCGTTAACGATTTGTGAAATGCGATATTGCAATTTTCGCAATCACATTTTGCATTATAAGCAGGCAACGCTATATTAAAACGTTTAAAAGTTGCGATGTGCGAATAAAGCACTAAGCGTGGGCAATTACTGTGTTTTAATATAATAATGAACAATTTGACAGGGTAATTAATGTTTAGTAGCCTGAGGAGAAGTAATGATGTTTCAAGTTATGGCTAGTTAACACTGAATATCTCATTTGAAATCCTCCACGATTCAAAGTCATTTCAGAGAGCTTTCAGCCTTAATTGCCTTATATTGTTTGTGCTGATATATCTCTTCCATTTCAGGCAAGCTTCAAAATACATGTCATTGTGGAAGGTGATGCAAAAACAGAAAAATAAGAGCATCACAAAGTCTAAGCTATCATAAATGTCTCCTGTATTCTCTGATAAAGTCTGCACCGCCGATGGGGGAGCGACAACATGGGAGGTCATATACAATAGGCTTGAGGATGAACGTCCCAAAATTACTATCGTAAAGGCAACGATTGATCTAATAAAACCTTTGGGAGTCCAATTCAAAGGTGTTGCATGTTCTTTCCTTCACAGAATAAGAGTGAGAGCAAAGATCCTCCCCTATACCGATATGATTAGGTGGGCCATGGAAAATCTCACAATTGAAGATAGGTAATTCAAGAACTCGAGCATGGAGCTTAAGGGGTCATTCAAAGCTAAAGAGCTAAAGCAAATATACCATATACCTAACCCTTGGGACATATATGACAAGTCATACCTGACTAACTTTGCAAAGAAGAACAAAGAACCTTTCAAAATAATGCAGGGCTGGAGAGTACTAGAGAACAAGTTCAAATTTGACAAAATGGGTATGTATCTTGTAGCCTCCTTAGCAAATCCCTACAACTATGCAACAACTATGTTATATAGGCTATATGGATTACCTAACAATGTTAAGTTTTCCATAGAATGGATCCCTTTGATTGATGCCTATGTCAATTCCCACATGATGAATTGGGCCACTATCCTATCTGATAACCTAGCCACTGCCATCATTGAGTACTGTTAGAAGAGATCCTCCTCCGCAAAAAACCTACCTCCATTCTATTTTAGTGCCTACATCAGGGATGCCATCTGTTTTTGCACTAATTTTCCAATCATGGGTTGGAAATGGACCTTGCAGGGCCCCTACCCTATCCATCTCAGCCATAAATAGATTTGGAAATCCCATTATATACCCCATTTTTATAGAATATGCCATGTCGTTATTTTTCCATTGCATCAATTAATTTGTAATAAGAAAGCCCCCAGGTTTTCCAAAGAAGCCGCTACAGACCTTCTAGTAGTGGGCAAGTATTTTGTTGAAGAATGGTTTACATGCATCAGGGTTTTTGGCAGTACAACGGACCCACATGTCCTCCCTTTATATGTCTCTGATAAATTTTTAGCAAGAGAAATAGCCAACGAGATTGTGGGAAAAGGCTTGACCAAGACCCTAAAAGAGAGCAAAAAGTCATTACGGCCATCTTTTCCTATTCGGTCTGGTTCCTTTTCATTAGCAAGTTTTAACCATGCAGCCAAGGAGTCAATAAGCCTAGAAAGCCTCAGGCTCCATACTTTGTCGAAAAGGCAATTTGATCAAGACAAAATAACACACAACATTACTACAGCAGTAAAGATCAAGCCTTATAACCATGAGGCTAATAATTATAAATACCTTTTACAGTCAACTGAATCCTTCGAACAAGTGTTCGAGTGGGCAAAGGCAAATCTGAGTCCTGAAGATTTTGAAAGCTTTCAGCAGTTCAGAAACAAAAGGCTTGAAATAATTCCGTTGCATTTGTTAAAAATCGAGGACAAGCCTACACCCAGTGTGACTGTCAACAACGAGGGACCTAATTCTTGCATAGAGTCTTAAGTGGATATAGGGAAAGCACTAGACACAGGGAGGGCCCAAGACACCGAGAATATAGTGGAATCCAGCAGGAGGTCAGCCGAAAAGCAGGGTATGCGCAGCCCGACTAAAGATATCAGTTTTGAAATCAAAAGAAGTAGTTTGGAGCAGGGATGGGATCAATTCAATAAAAAACTACAAGACTCTCTTAAGACAACATATGTTTAGGAAACCACAAAATATCACACTCCCCTGCATACCCAGAAGATTACAGAGTTTGAGCTGATGGATGAGCAAGGGACAAGTTCGTAGCAGACAAAAATCATTCCTGCTTTGCCCACTTCAGAAATCGTCCTAAAGGTGATTGGAATTCCTCCTTTAGACGTGTTCTACAACCCACTTCATAAGGATGTAGTGAGGAGACAAAGGAAAAGAAGGAGGGTAAAGACACTCAGGATCCCACCTGGGAATGAGCCGATGGACATAGTCTGGAAGGATATTCCTTCTAATCCAGCTGAAAACTTGACCAGACTGTAGCAGTTTACAGGGGTAGCCACCATGGATAAAGCTACCGAGATATCTATTTTGTTAAGGGAAAAGGACGAGAAGATAACGCAGCTCGAGCAACAATTGCAAATTGAAAAAGCAAATGTGAACCAACAAGCTACTGAACAAATCACTCAATTACAATAGAATATGGAAGTGTTAAAGATAAGCTATGAAGCCAACGTTTCTGCAAAGAATGTACAAGTGCAAGAATTGCAAGAGGCCATGGCAAAATATGAAGATGTCCCTACTGTCGAGGAATTCATCAAAGAGGCACTAGAGCTAAATTCCCTCCTATTAAAACAACAAGAACAATTTTCCCAAAAGATATCGCATATCTCTCCTTATCTAATCACCATTGGCTAGCTAACAGATAAGGCGATTGACCAAATAATTGAATTTACTAATCTGAAAATGAGAATCTTAGAATTCATCAAGTGGCAAGAAATAGAAGAGGGAAGGAGGGCTAATTTGCCTGAGATCGAGGAGACACATAAGGATATTATATTCACGGATTGGGATGCAAAGATCAAACAAGTTGAGTTAGCAGTTGCAAGAGCAGCCGGGGTGTCAAAGAACATAGTAAAAGCGGTAAACCACGCTTTGTATGCCACCAACTCGGCCAAAGAAGGCAACCCAAAAATACTGCTCGATTTAAATGACTTGCATAAAAGCTGGAAGGAAAGAGCAGAAATTCAAAGGGAAGTAATCACAAAATTAGAAAAGACTGACCGAAGGCGTATTTACAATACCTTGTCAAACCACACAGCCAAATCATGACCCTTAACTGCTCACTCCATCCAACTCAGCGGATGTTGCCACCTCTCACAGATGTTACTTTCGTAGGGCAGGTCATAACACAGTTTGGGGCACCTCCTCAAGTCAAACCGATGACCGATATATGCGATTTAAAAGAGAAGCTGGCAGATAAAAAGTCATCATCATAGCCTCTTCTCATCAAGTCACTTTTATTTTTAGAGTTAGTTAACTAGTTAGGAGGAAGGTTGTTTGAAACCTCGTCAAATTTTTGTATAATCTATTTTTGAACATTAGTTAGAATAATATTTATACCCTTCTCATGCATCTAGAGAAGGGTCCAAAATTTTATCAAAAACATTTGCAAAGAATGCACTTTTGTAAGTTTGTGACTACTTTGATGAAATTATGGAACATGATCGTTTCTTTTAGATATCATACTACTTTCCTTTGTTGATGCACTATTGTATACTTGGAAGATAATTTGATCTGAAGAAAGGAGTTGATCTATGTCATTAGTCAAATGAGTAGAACTTCACACATATGGTACTTCTATCTTGTATGAATAGTTCTGTTTTTGTTTAATTAGTGATAACACTTCATTTTCATGAATTGTATATGAGATATGTTCTTTCCGTTAAGCATTAATTGCATTACTGTATCATGCCTAGCTGAAATTGTTTATTTTCATATATAATCATCAGATATATGCGATATAGTTTATATATTTCTTTGACTAACTATTTAGTCAAAGAAATTATCTTTATACATTATCACCTTTGTTTAATGCGTGATTGTTCTTTATTATCACATGCCAAATAGATATATTTTTAGATTGCATATCACACAAAAATACCCAGGTTTATATTAGATTAATTAGCTAGGGATTTGCATGATAGAATAGGCCATTTAGCTATCACTATCCTTATTGAAATCACTTGAAAACCACCCACTCTCATTTTAAAACCCACACTGGGAAACTGGTCCCATCATCCCTAGTCGGAGCCACCACTTCAAACGGAAAATGAATTGTTGTAAGGTCTGGACCAGGTGGTTATCCCCATGTTGGAGCAGTAGAATTCTAAGGCTTCAACACGTCCCCTAGCCTTTTAGTAGAACAAGTCATTAGAGAAATCAAGTAAATGAGCTTATCAACCATGGACCACATGTGGAGACTTCATAATGGCATGCCCTTCCATAATGGGCTTCAAGATGTTCCATTGTCTCCCAAACTCCAAATGGGGTTAACCAAGCATCCTATTAGGTGGTTTCTACATTTAAAGGGGATAATATGTTAAAGGTACATCCTTCAAAGGTGGTGACATGTGACAGATAAGTGAATGAAGTGGGGGATGAGGAGGGGTAGCCCTAGGCCACATGCTGGGGTACAAGGGTAGCTAATAAAAGGGAAGCCCACACTTAGGTTTATAATGTATATGACGGAGAAATCATGGTACATGAGGTGCCCCGACCATGATTTTTCCACCCTTCTTTATATGCCTTTTTCCTTTTTATGATTTTCTTTGATTAGCTACTCGAGGCTCAAGGGGTAAGAGCATGATGCATAAGATATAACAGTGAATACTGCCTTTTAAGGTAAGGCGGTTCATGGCCCACCAGGGGTTGGGACAATCATGGGTTCCTATATGATGAAGGAAGCTCATAGAACCTATAGGAACCAAGGTGATGGCCATGATGATGGGGTAGAGCTCATGTATTGGCTTTTTCCCACGTGCTAAATGTGTTTGTCTCATTCATATTTTGCATTTTGTGGTACATTTTCCTATTGAATGTGGCCAAATATGCTTTTATCTTTCTTTTTAGATGCATCAACCTCCAAGGCATCATAACAGGCTTGACCCAAGGTGCCGGCAAGGGGAAGGGGTGAGCTAACCCTATGTGAACCCAATGGAGGAATGTGGACCCAGGTGGGAGAAATGATGAATGGGGTAATAATGAGTGGAAAGGGGGGAATATAAGTGGATAAGGGAGCAGGACCACTAATCTAGATTTTAAGCAGGAACACAACAAATTACAGAGATAACCATAAACACAGATATGCAACATAAATAATACTTCATTTCATTAATGTAAAATACTGGAATATGCTAACAAACAGTAATGGAAATACACCAGCTAGGGCAATGGTAGCTTATCTCTGAGAATAGATGTGGCGGCTGCATGCCTCTAAACTGTCTTACAATGAGGCTCGAAGGCCTATTTATTGTTGAGAAACAATGGAAAACCCTTCACATCCCAAAACCTAACCCTAGAAGATGAAACGCCAAATTGTGGGCCCCGTTTAGGTAAATTGGTACATCAATTTCCCGGGGTCGTAACTTTGGCATACGATCTTCGTTTAACGCGTACAATGGCTCGTTAGAAAGATCTATCTGAGAACTACCACTTTGGGAAGGGCAACATCGGTCCATGGACCCATGTTGCCTCCAGATTTCCCCAAAAACGTCATTTAGGGCCTCAAAACGACTCCGAAAGTTCAGTTCCCCAAAAAACAGCTAAAAATAGTAAACTGTGCTACAATTTAGGAAACTGAAAAAAAAAAAAAAAAAAAAAAAAAAAAAAAAAAAAAAAAAAAAAAAAAAAAAAAAAAAAAATAATAATAATAATAATAATAATAATAAAAAATAGGGGTCCAAATGGGCTAGGTGGGTGGCCACCAACATCCTCCTGGATCAACCACGCAACCAAAATCAGAGCTTCCTGTGAAATACCATCCCTAAAGCCAAATGGCCAATAAAAGATATCCCACAGAACTAGAATCCAAGGGTGTATCCAAAATGGGTCTACGGAATAGGAGTGCAAACCTAGTCTATTCTTTCCATTCAATCCCCCCATTAATCCATGCCCAAAAGTGCCCATGATAAGCCAGCTACAATACTCAATTACCAAATGAAAAGGCATACCTTTAGGTTTGGGAGGCCCACCTTCAAACATATGATCATGGTAGATGGGCGAGGGACCACATGGTTGACTCAGGTAGTGGAGAAATGGTACAATGAGCTAGTTGGTGGTTGCAAGGGGCATTGGTTGTTGGATGAGAACCATCTTGGAGAAAAAAAGATCTCCTAGGGATATCACCTAGAAAATGGTGGGTAACAGATCTCACGTTTAAGTTGCAGAATTTGGAATGTAATATCTCATACAGGAACCCCTGCGGCCAAAGATATGTTGGGTGGATAAAATAGTTCTTCATTTTCAGTGTTGGACTCATTCTTTCAACTAGTTGGAAGCCTTCCTGATTGGGCTTCCTTCTTGAAGTCAAGTTTGCAGATTCCCTATTCTCTGTAAGCCTGAAGTTCTTCTCCAATTGTTCGAATTACAGGCTCAATTCGATGTAGATCAAGTTGGTAGGTTTCTTCACTTCCACTTATGAAATTTGGCCAGCCCATGTAGCAATTTTAACAGTTTCTAATTATGTTCATATGTGTTATTCTTTGTCTTATACACCAATTAAACTAGTCCCAAAAAAAAAGAAAAGGATTGAGGCAAGGCATATCAATCACAACTAGGTTTTCTTCCTTGAGGATCTTTCATCAACTCTTTGGCCCACTTAGCTAGAATGATGCTTCACTGAGTTTGGTTGATCAAAGAGTCATAGTCTAGCACCTTTCTTTGAGCAATTAGGGATTTCTATGTAACATGTGCTTTAAGTTCACAATGGACTTCAACAAACTTGCCCCATGCTCCCTTTGTCTACACCTCCTAGTGGATAGGCAAATGAAAATCAATGATCTTTGTCAGCAAGTCAACCATCAAGTAGCCTCAATTTTGTATTTAACAAAAACAGTGCAAAGTCAACAAGCTCGAATAAGACAATTGGAAGATGAGATGGACTGGGTGAGCAACCAATTAGCAGATCTACAACAAAACAACAAGGACACCAGAATCACAACCACTGGTGCACCAGATAGTCCTGTGGACAAGATGGCCATAAACCCCTCCTAGTAAGCCATGATCACTCCATGCAAATGTATTTTGTCAAGCAGTCAATATTGTTGATTACATAGCAATAGTAGTTTATGTTATTGCTCCAAGAAGAAATGCAACAAGAGTCTGGACAAAATTTTGAGTTTCTCTTATTGAACCATGTAGAAGATTTTGTATCTCTAGAAAAAATGTAATTCTTTAGTGTATCTTGCAACAACTAAGCACAAAATTAATAGAAAACCCTTATCATTTGTGTCAAAAAAATGTCACAACCCATTAGATATGTCTAAAAACTCGAGGAAGAAAATCTATTAACCCCAAAATTCTAAAAAAACATTCTACAAATTCAACTTTCATATGGAGGTAGGGATGGCTTACAACAGTTAAGTTGTGCTTCATATGCAATGAAGTGAATTTATGTAATGGAGTTTTATCATGTTTAGAAATGAGTTATGTTCGAATCTAAGAATGTTAGGATGAGATAACTTGCTCTTTTTCTCCGTCAAGGATTTACATGCCCATGCTTGGATATAGTTTTAAGTATACATGAAGGAGGAAGAGAATTTCAATAGTAGTGGCCCTATCTTTGAAAGTTGAAATGTCCTTCTAAAGCACAAGTATCTAACTAGTGTTTATTGATGAACAAAATATAGACTTGGGATAGATTATAGAAGAGGAATCAAGAGGGGCTTGACAAGTGTGTTATTTGCAAACTCAGCGAGGAGACAAATGGGAATTTGATAATGGATTATTACTATACAAAACATATGTGGCTGGGAGTGGAAGTATTAACATGATTGAAAAATGTTTGGTTAGGGGACTCTATTAAAATAGGTTTGAGGAATCAAACATACAATCCATAAACAAAGGCTTTTAAAACTCTTCCATTAATAATGGCATGAGGAATACGGTTGGCTAGGAACCTTTCAATTTTTATAGCAAATAGCATTCCTTCAATAAAGTGTGCAATCAATAGGCGTACATATTGGGTCATTTCCCATAGGATAAGTAAGAAAACTAAGCGAAGGTGGTGATTAAAGAATAAATTGATAAGAGCATTGCTTGGGATTTTTTTTGAAGGGGTATCACAAGGGGACACTATAATATGTGGAGTTGGAGGAATTCTATTCTTTAGAAACAATCATTCCATTAAGTTTAGGGCAGATTGAGGGAGATGTCAAATATTTATGCATAATTGATGGAATTATAATCAATATTGACGTTGATAATTGCAAAAGGAATTAACATATTACAAGTGTTTGGTGGTTCTCTAGTAATTATCAAATGGGTAAAAGATGAACAACGATGTCACAATGTATTTTTAAATTATGGCTTAGAAGAGGACAAATGTTTGAGAGTGGTGGTTCTCTAGTAATTATCAAATGGGTAAAAGATGAACAATGACGTCGCAATGTATTTTTAAATTATGGCTTAGAAGATGTCAAAGGTTTGAGAATGCTTTTGAATCATCTTGCTCTTTAACATATGTACAAGGAAAGAAATATGGAAGTTTATGATTTATCCAAAGCTAGAATTTTGATGCAACATAGTACCTCCATTCTAATAAAAATTAGAAATAGAGACATTTCAATAAAAAAAAAATATATATTATTATATTTATATATTTGAATTAAGACTAAATCTATTAAGAAAAGAAATATGGTACAAACAGAGCTTACAAAGAAGCGAAACGAAGGAGCAAGGGAGCCGAAAATGATATGATATCAACCTCGGTCCCAAAAACAACCATAGCACAAGCAGAAGAGAACAGAGAGGAACAAAAAGAACGAGCTGGGCTAGGGAGTCTACCCATCATGGGCAGAATCTTCCAATCTACATTTTTTGCCTTTCTTTTTGCTGATTGTGACCTAACCAAATGGATCTGGCTGGACCGGAACTACTTGCAGACTGATCTGAGCTAAAGGAGGAGACTCTTTGTCTGAATCAGAAGGCGAAGACTCATGAGGACGTTTTTGCGCGAACAGAGGCGCAGAAGGATCTATGACGCTGACTGAAGGTGGGTCCTTCGGTTGCTCCAAATTCTCCTCGTCCACTTCCAAGTCCTCCTCATCAGAGCTAGAGGGCTCTATGTCATCCATAGGGGGTCTGTCACAAGGTTTCCAACTCTTGGATTTGGATTTGCGAGTGAAATTCTTCTTTTTGTCGAGGAAAGCTGCACATGTGTTCTGGAGATGCCCTGTCTGATGGCAATGGCGACACCTGAAGGCCGTATTCTCATAGTCCAAATTTTGCGTCCAACGGAAGTCCCCGATTTTAAGGATGATCTGATCTGGCAGCCCTTTACTGATGTCTATTTCTACACAAATTCTGCCATAGGTGTATATTCCTTTCTCCCCCCTTGAGGTATGGGTGTCTCCGATTCCCTGAAAGACAGCAAAATGCCATAGATGCACAGGGAGATTTGGAAGCCTGACCCAGATAGGAAGCTTGGAGATGATTGCAGTGGAGGGGTCAAAGTCTGGGAAACAGGGGGAGAAGAAAGGTCCAGTTGATCCCCAGAACCAGGGGCCACCCGTTAAAGCTTTCTGGTAATCTTCGTTGAAGGCAATGACTACAATAAAGAAGCCTTTCGAGCAGAAGAAGACTTTGCAGTTGTTGGTCCAATTAGAATGGATCCACTGGTATAGATCAGCAGTGCGGGGCCATATGCTATTAAATCTGCAGATGAGGGCTTTTTCTGCAAATGTCTGGTATTGGTCATCCAAAGATGGATGAGTGATTTCAATGGCAGGGGTTTCCTCCATTTTGTCCCCCAAGAAGGATTTGGGAGCCTTAGCAAATTGGGCAGGCTTCTTGGCAGGCTGTGCATGAATTACATCTTTGTATGAGAAACCTTTGAAGGCAGAGGATTGCCCGACTGCCCCTCCCCTTAGTCGAAGTGATAGGATCACTGTGGCATTTCTTTCAATATTATAAAAGGAAAGAGGCAAATTGTTATCAAGCTGCTTACCAACAAAGAGGAGCCGCAGAAGGGAGGAAGGGATCCCCAACCTCAGTTAGAGAATCTTTGAGAGATGGCGCACTGTGAAAGACGGTTGGACTTCTAGGAGCAAGGTTTTGCCAATCAGAAGAATTATCTGAATTTGGAAACTCGTTTGTTGGAAATGAGTACGATCTCGGCTTCCTGAAAGAGGAATCGAGGTTGAAACATTCAGATCCCAGATGCTCCTTCTAGGCAGATCCAGGAAGCTTGGAAAGTTCTGAAAATGAGATGCGGAGTATTGACCATTCCGGGGAGGCAGAGCACGACTTTTGTTAACCCTGGCTGGGTTTACTACTACTTCTGAGTGGAGTCGGTGCGAAATGCTGGATAATCTTCGGCATCTGCGTCCGACGACCACCACAGCCTCGGCCTTTCCTGCGGCTCTCGGTTTCCCTTGTTGCTGAATCTTCGCAGGGCGAGCAAAACCCGGACCATTCCTGCGGCCTTTCCTGTTGCGGCGCCATTGGAGGGAGCGGGGGCTTGGCTTCAGACGCCCCATTCCCAGAACCCAAGCACCAGAAACCCTACTCGAAGCAATTCGTTCCGCCATCCTCAACTCAAAGTCCTTAGCTACAACACTTTTCAAAATATTATCACTCTCCTTTTCATGAATTAATAGTGGAAGCAAAATATGCTCACATTTGAAGTAAAATATGCTCACATTTGAGATATTTCTTATCTTTAATCAAAAAATTACTTTAGAAGTATTTCTTATCTTTCATCAAAAATTACTTTTTACCAATCTTAATCCTACTATTTATTCTATATTTAGAGTTTAATGTTATATTTAATGTTAATAATAAGGGCTTTGGAATTAACGTGGATGTCAAAGAGATTAAACATAAGGATCATATTAATAACGATTATGATGATAAGGAGGTAAAATATAATGGTAATATTATAAGTAAAATAGATAAGGTTTCTATTAATGATTGTAATTTTAATAATTATGATATTGATTTTAATAATAAGGATCATATTAATAACGATTATGATGATAAGGAGGTAAAATATAATGGTAATATTATAAGTAAAATAGATAAGGTTTCTATTAATGATTGTAATCTTAATAATTATGATATTGATTTTTATAATAAGGGCTTGGGAATTAATTTGGATGTCAAGGATATTAAACATAATGATATTATTAGTTTAGGTCATATTAATAACGATTATGATGGTAAGGTGGTAAAGTATAATGGCAATAATATAAGTAAAATAGATAAGGTTTCTAATAATGGTTGTAATTTTAATAATGTTTGTAATAATAAAAAGGTAGTGATAATGATGTTCTGAATGGGATTAAAAGTGTTAATTGTAGAGTTAAAAATATTAGTAGTTTGAGTCCTCAGGGCAATAAGGTGTTAAATCTGTCTAGCTTTTCTTTTCCGCCTGCTGTTTTTAGTCTCTTAGGAAAAGGTCTTAATTTTGCCTTAGCGCCCAGAAAAATCCCGGTTGAAGACATCATTTGCGATGTTGAATATGGCATTAAGAACCTTCCTGATAAGATTAAAGACACAATTAGACAGGATTGTGCCGTGACCCTGAGGAGGGCTAAGCCTCCCCGTAGCAATATCAGCAACGCTGAGTTTGAGGCTCTGAAGACCTTGAACGGTAATCGTGACGTCGTGGTCTTGAAAGCTGATAAAGGTGGGGCTGCCGTCATCTTGGATAGGAGTGATTACAGGAATAAGATGCTTGATCATCTTTGTAATAGCGGGAGCTATAAGAAACTTCCGAAAAATCCCCTCAAAAAGGTTTCCAGAGCGGTCGCTCTTGCGATCAAGTCGTGCAATTCCACGATTCCTCTGTCCCAGAAACTTATTGAGGGAAACCCCATCACTCCTAGGATATATGGCCTTCCAAAGGTCCATAAGGATGGGGTCCCCCTAAGACCCATTGTCAACACCATTGGTGGTCCGACTTACCTCCTGGCCAAGTTCCTCGCTGTAAAGTTGAGGCCCTTGGTTGGTCATACTGAGTCCTTCGTCAAAGACTCGGCTTCTTTTATTGAGGATCTTAAGAGAATTAAGCTCGAGCCTGATGATATTCTGGTGAGTTTCGACGTGGTCTCTTTGTATACTTGTATTCCCATCAATGAGGCCATGAAGGTGATTAATAAGCTCACCGACCATGACACAGCTAGATTGGTTGAGCTTTGCCTTACCTCCACATTTTTCAGCTTCGAGGGGGAATTCTATGAGCAGACTTGCGGGGTTGCCATGGGCTCCCCCCTGTCCCCTGTCGTCGCTAATCTCTTCATGGAGGATTTTGAGTCTAAGGCTTTGGCCTCCTCTCGTCTCTTACCGAAGCTTTGGAAAAGATTCGTTGATGACACTGGTGTTGTCTGGTCCCATGGTCCTGATGAGCTGGATCGTTTCTTAACTCATCTCAATAGCCAATCCGCCGCCATAAAATTCACGATGGAAAAAGAAGATAATGGCTGCCTTCCGTTCTTGGATGTTCTCATCTCTAAGAAGGTGGATGGTTCCTTTTCTCATCAGGTGTTTAGAAAGAAGACGCATACTGAGCAATACCTACATGCTTCTTCCCATCATTTCCCCGCTCAGAAGTTAGGGGTTCTAAACACGCTTGCCACCCGTGCTGTGAAAATTTCGGATGATGAGAGCTTGGAAACGGAGAAGGCTCATCTCTTGGATGTCTTTGTGAGGAATGGTTACAGTAGACACCTGGGTCAAAAAGCCTTCCTCAAGGCCAAGAAGGAGCCTTCAATCCGAAGAGATCCCAAAGATCGTGTCATGGGTGTGAATCTTCCTTATATCCAAGGGACCACTGATAGAATTGCAAGGATTCTAAGAAAGTACGATGTGCCCGCAACTTTTAGACCTCTCAATACTATCCGTGGCTCCCTCAAGTCTGTAAAAGACCCTATTGACCCTAAAGATATGAAGGGCGTCTATGTCATTCCTTGTTCTTGTGGGACGCCATATATTGGTGAGACGGGTTGCTCTATCAATCAACGGATTAGTGAGCATTCGGCTGACTTAAGGCATGGTAGAACCAAGTCCTCGGCCCTGGCTGAACATGCCGAGAAGACTTTGCATCATGTCTGTATTGAAGAGGCTCAGGTCATTGCCAAAGTTGCACAGTTTCACCATCGCAAATTTAGAGAGGCCCTGGAGATTGAGAAAAGGCCGAATAATCTTAATAGGGATGATGGCTGGAAGATCACCAGTTGCTGGGTCCCAGCCCTGTCTTCCTAGCCTCATCTGTCCCTCAATTATTAGGTTTTAGGGTTTCTCTTTCCCTCTCCTTTGTTGTTGCTTTCTGTGTTGGTCCTGTTTCCCTTGGTTATTACAATCTTTAATTTATTTTAGCCTTTTAGCTGGTTTGTTTATTCATCCTTTATCTTAACATCCTAAGAGTAATTTAGAATTAATATTATTTAATCCCTTCCATTATCTTATTTACCGATTATTATTCGTTACTTATAGGATAATTAATAATTAATTGCGTACTGTTATAATTAGTTTAGAATTAAACTAAAAGTTTTATAATTTAATAAATTAATTATGGTTTCATGATTTCAATTTGTCATACATGTTTATATTTAATTACCCTAAACCTTTAGAATTGAAATTAATTAAATAATATACCAATGTGATTAACTTAATCTTAACTATATTATATTTATAGGTAAGTATTGTTAAATATTTTAAACAAATAATATTTTAAAGACCTACTATTATTAAAAAATATATATTAATTTTACATATATATAGAATAATTTTAAATAGATAAGGTAATTATAAGTAAACTAACCATTACTTTTTATTTTTATAGATATTATTGACAATAAGGGTAATTAATATTAGATTAACTTTTTAAATATACTTTAACGGTCGATATTTATATAATTTTGATCCTATTATTATTGGATGTTTATATATTCAATTATAAGTATTTTAATCTTAACTATAATATATTATATATGTAAATATTATTAAATAATTTATTAATCAAGTAAATTAACTTTTTAAATCCGACCTTTTTCTTAATGACCTACTATTATATCTATCTATATATATTATTATATATAACAATTTAAATAAAATGTTTATTTATTTAATTAAACTAATAATTCTAATAATTTTACTATTTTTACTACCATTTCTATTTTTTTAGTATATTATATATATATATATATATAGATTATGTATATAACAATTAAATAATTATGATTTATTTATATTTAAACTAATATTCTAATTTATTTTACATTTACTACCTTCTATTTTAGTTTTACTATATATATATAAAAGAATTTAAATTAAATTTATATATACTAGATAACAATTTAAATAAAATATTATTTATTTATAATGAAACTAACCATTTCTATTTAATTTTATATATTATTATATATATATGATTATTTATAATTAAACAACCATTTCTATTAGATAGTAAATAATATTACAATATAGTAATTAATAATAATAATAAATAATTTTGACTATATTTTAATTATTAAACAACGTTTGTTATTTATATTTATTATAATATATTATTATAATAATATATTATATATTAATATATATATTATAATATTTTATATATATTATTTATATATAATTTTATATAATATATAATATTAATTAATTAATTTATTTAAATAAATAATAAATAGTTTTAAATAATAGAAACTAACCATTACCTAATTTATCTTAGTTCTATAAATATAATAACTAATATTAATAATAATAATAATGGTAAAAGTAATAATAATATTAATTAATTTATAGAAACTTGACCTGGGCCTCAAGTCAAAAATTAGCCGTTTTCTTGTTAGCCGTTGGAATCTCTGCTCAGACTATTTAACTTGCTCGACCGGATCTGTTTCTTCAACTTGTCCTGACGATGAACCACACTAGTTGGTTCGAAACACGTCGACAAAAGATTATTCATGTGATTTCGCCGAAAATTCTCTAAACAATTTTATTTTATTTTGTGTTTTTACATAGTATTATAAATACATCAAGGATTATGAATACTGACCATAGCTACATTCTTCAATGCTCCCTGTTAGCTAGGGCGGTATTCATAACGACTATCCAGATGTTTTCTTTATACATGATCTTTCTAAAAATAAAGGTAAATCTCATTGATATCATATTTATCTAGGTCAATACCCTTGACCTACATCAGCATCATTATCAATATGTACCACAACCCAATTAGCTCTATTAACTAATGTTATTTACTCAAATAGTCACCATGATATAGTGGGCACCTCACCTCACGATACTCTGACTAGTTCAAGGCTGACATTCCCCATGGAAAAACCCTAGGGAAAACCATGTCCCAAATTCGAAGGCCTCTCTCTAAGTCATGATGTGTAAGAGGCATGCACTCCATGAGTTTTCAGGCCATAGAGACGATTCCTTTCAATCATTTTTGTCCCTCATGCTATCTCACCAAGAATCTAGGCCATGCTCCTGTTGTCACCAATAGTCCAAGCCATACCCCTATTTTACACCCTTCAACAGTCTAAGCTAAGCTCTTGTTGTTACCAAAAGTTTGAATCATGCCCATGTTGATGTCACATCAATGCTCCCTCTCACTAATAGAGGAGTTCTCCAACATTATGGGTCATGCTCATGTTTCCACCAACAGTCTGAGTCAAGCTCTTGTTGTTACCAACAGTCTGAGCCGTGCCCCTATTAATGTCACATCAATGATCCCTCTCACTGATAGAGTATTTCTCCAACGTTATGGGTCATGCTCCTGATGTCACCAACAATTCGAGCCATACCCCTATTTTCCACCCATTAACAGTCTAGGCCAAGCTCATGTTATTACCAACATTCTGAGTCATGCCCCTATTGATCTCACATCAATTCTCTCTTTCACTGATAGAGTTCTCTAATAGTTTGGTCATGCTCATGTTGTCACCAACAGTCTAATACATACCCATGTTTTCCACCCATCCATAGGTCGAGCCAAGCTCTTGTTGTTACCAACAGTCTAATCCATGCCCGTGTTGATGTCAAGTCAATGGTCCCTCTCATTGATAGAGGAATTATCTAATAGTCCAAGCTTGTTTTTGAAGTATACAAACTTCACCTGAGATGGAGGCTTTGTGAGAATTTTAGTTGTCTACTCATTAGTGGAGATATACTAGAGCCTTACCGCTCCCTTCTATACCATATCATGAATGTAGTGGTACTTGATAATAATTTACTTCGACTTTCCATGCAACTTTGATTGTCACAAAATATCATGATTGATTCCACCACCTAATCAAACATTATGGAAAGAAATTTCCAAAGCCAAACTGCTTCACAAAAAACTATAAGGGCTACCATATATTCAGTTTCATCGGCACTACTTTCCATGGAAAACAATGTCTTGCTCATCCAAGAAACCATTTTTGAGCGCTGTGAAAAACATCTGCGAGATGTACTCTTTCCATTGAAAGCACTTTCAACTCAATCAAAGCCAGAGTATTCTAGTAACCTAGCTCATTTCCTGACATATACTTCAAACTATAATTAGTAGTACCACAAGAGTATATAGTGATCATATATACTTTGGCTTCATCTAATTTAATGTAATCACTGTAAACAAAATATTTAGACCAAGTCCATTAAAGAACCAATCAACTGCCTATCATCATCAAAATTTTGCAAAAAATATTTGATCAAAATTCATCAATTTAGGATCACATTCAGTGGCCAACTCCCTCTTGATATGAAACATATTCTACTATGAACTTTTCGAGCTCCCTCTGAAGCTAATATAAGTTTTTTTTTATCTTCCCCTTCTTTGGTACAACATATCATAGTTTCTCCACATGAGTCCATAAGGGCCTTCTTAAATTATGAGACTTCTTAAAAGTATTTTACAACTGGAGAAAAAAACATGATCTCCTTCTTACTTGTAGAATCTTCTATTCTCTCATCTCTAGTCATACACAAGCATATTTCAAATTTTCTTATTTGCATGGTCCCTCTTAAGCTCAGACCTTCAAATCTCAATTCTGGGACAGATCCTTTTGTCATAGGATTTGGTTTTTTCTTCCACTTATTCTCCCTCTATGACCAGATCCATTGGAAACCTTCAATAGATACCTACAATCTCACTAGGATGCCATGGAAGGAAAACTTGTTAGAAACTGGGACAATACATAGAGGGGGGATGAATCAGTAATGTAGGAATTTTAAAACTTTCTTTCACTAGGGTAGAATACTAGGACACCAATAAAAACTTCAACAATAGTTCATATGAGCATCACATGAATCAACATAAGAAGCATAAAATATCACACATAAATTCTTCAAACTTCTCTTAAGTTATTTCCACAAAGGTAAGCTTCTACTTGTTGTTACAAAGTTCTTTGGCTACAACTAGAAGGAAACAACTACTCCCTAATTTTTTAGCTACAACTAAAAGGGGTTACAACCCTAGTTTATTAGCTATCATTGAAAGTATCTCGAACCCCCAACTATTTACCAGCCACTACTGGAATAAGCTACAACCCCTCATATGCAAGTTACTACTTGCATGACCTCCTTGATTCATTTTTCATTCCATCTTCAAACACAAATCATGAAGGCCACTTCCTTTCATAAACAAATAAATTTGTCACCTCAATCATTCACCACAAACATCTTAAAATTAGCTTCAATAATATATTATCACTAATCAATCCACCAATATTCACTTCTAAACAATAATTGAACCTCCAACACACCATATAAACAACAAAACCTCTTGCAAATTTGATTATGCCTATGTAGAAATTAGAACTTATATTTTTAGTTTTTGAACTTTATTAACTTGCACTTAAATTCCACTTATCAAAGGTTTTGAACTCATTAAATTCTTGTTTTTCTGATTCTAGAATGTTCTCTTGATGTGTACCATAAGTCTTTAATATTTACTTGGTTGTCTCTGTGGATGAACTTGAGTTAATCATCCAAGTTTTCAATTCTGGAAAAAATATCACGCTTTATCTATGACTATCTAAATTTGGCTATCCCCATATTTGGAAATTTTGCCAAATATACCACCTACTTTGTCGATGCCACTATTAAAAATTCTTTGACTGCTAGTGTCCTTTCCTGACTGCTGGAGCGCCCATCAAATAGCTCTTTCACCATATCACTTGGAGTTGTAACCAAGTTCGAACAAGTCGGGGGGTTGAATAGGGTCGAAGCCTGGCCCAACTCCCACATCATCTTTTTTTATGTCATCTTTGCATCATGTGTGCCACATGGAGGCTCCTCAATGGTGCCATGTGTCACTCATATTTAGCCCACTTGGACACCTGAAAAATCTAAAAACACATGCCACATGTCACACTATCATAGGTACCACATCATTGTTGACATCATCATCCACCTGTCTCTCCATCTATGTGTCCATGTCACCTATTACTTTGTTGCTCTTGCACCTATTTAGCCATGTTTCCACTATGCTAGCCCTGTCGCATCACTGTTTGTCGATGTGGCATTTTTCGAATCCCCCTTGTTTGGTTTGGTGGTAAACTAGGGAGGGGTCCACTACTAATATGGGTCGTCAATTCTTAATCACCCCCATGTCATCAACCCTTAGGTGTTCTTGAACCACACAATTTCATTTATGGGCTATAGGGGAGACATGGCATGCAACCACGGACAAAGCTTCCCACTTTTTAACAGTCGGTCCTCTCCTCCAACCGTTCTTCCAACTTTGGAAAAACACAAAAACTAACACTAAATTGACTCTACCACCATGTTTAGTTGCAACCTTTGACTGACAATATTTTTTTATCCAAGAGGCTATTTGAAAACTTCTATATACCACTGGAAAGATCTCTCAATGCTCTATCCATCTGAGTACCCTCTAAAATCATTTGACATTACTGAACTAGAAATGGTTTAAAGTATATGTTCCTTTATCCTTTAAAGTATTCTTTCCTTTATCCTTTAAAGTAGTTGTTCCTTTATCCTTTAGAGTCTCTGTTCCTTTATCAATCTGCTTGCACCCATCAATTCCTTTGCCATACTTGAGATGATCTTGTTTCTTGAACATTATACTTGCAACCATCTATGCATTTTCCATCAATATTCCATTGGATAACTTATTTCGAACACAACTTTTGAGAAGAATGTTAGATCCCTCTTGATCTTGTCCTTTTTACATCAACTTTATCCATGATGTCATATTTTCCCTGCATGAACTAAGATTACAATCTTTAGTGGAAACGATCAATTCAATATTTTTACTTGTTAGGGTTTGCAAACCCTAGATGTCATAATGCTAGAATCAACATGCCCTTCACATATCCAACATTGTCAATAATCAATCAAGAGAGTCCCATAATAATCTCTTTCTCTAAATCATTGCTGCAATAGTATTTTGTTCATAAGAGCTTGGCCTTCATTTCAATGTACAAAGAATAACTTCATCATTCTTAAATAGTATATGGAAGATATATTCCATGGAATCAATACTTTCTGTGCAATAAAACCTTCATTTATTTAGTCATTCGTGTCCTTGACTTTTCATAGTACATATATTGCACATGAATTTATCAAGAAATCCTTAGAATTTCTAAGCTTAAAGAAGGGCCTAGTCTTTCCTTTTAAACTCAAGATATTTGATCCAACTAAGTGACCTTTAAAGAATCATCTTTAGATCCTGTGGGAAAATTAAATTCAACAATTTGATATTTTTGGCTTAGGTAATCTTATCATAACTTCTCCCTCTATTTCCAAATATATCATTATGATTCTTAAGAGAATTCAATATATTTTTCACTATAACCAATCTTTCTTCAAAGGTATAGTTCAAATATACTTTCAACAATCATTTGCAATGTAGGGTTTATGACGTAATAATATTTTTCAAAGAAAGCATATGTTCAATACTTCAATTTAAGCAATGGTCCCAAAATTTCATTATGTGGCTATGATTTGATCCACAGTTTGCATAATAGAGGCATCATTACTCTAAAACATTAGCTTTGTGGTTGTTTTAGATCTAACCCAGAAATATTATAGATCTGATATGAAAATACAAGATATTGCAAATAAACCCAAGAAATAAGATAGGAATGCTTCTTTATTATCAAACCCTTAAGGTAGGGCAACACCATACATTCACTCCTTAAGGAAGGAGAACACTCCACAAGCCATATGCCTGTTCATACAAGAATACTTCTCTTCATATCTCTCCATGTGGAGTCTCTAGCCTCTATATAGCCTCATACATACAATACCATGCATCATTACCATGGTTTCCTCATACCATCAACTAATACCATGGGCCCCTTACATTATTATTAACTACTTGTGGTCCCTTACATGACATGGGTAACCACCTTATTTAGTACTATGGCCCATCCCCTTATTACATTATTACCTTGGGTACCTCCCTTGGTACCCCATATTA
>APFE031185825.1:0-15967 GCA_000404065.3 Pinus taeda
TCTGAATGGAAAGACTCTTGTGAGCTGCCTCAAGAAACTGGCCTTAATGTAAGGCTCATAATGTTGCATATCCACCTTCTGTTTCTTGTGCCACTATTCTGCAACATTTGGTATGCCGGTTGCTAATGAGATAGTTTTGGGTGTCAGTGTGAAGGTGACCCTGGCCAAGATAGAGTGACCTCCATGTAGGTGAAGCACAAAAAGACAGGCCAACTCATGATGAACTCGAACGTTAGCCACCCTTTGACAAAACTCAAAATATGATAGATGCTAGAAACATGACATAGCAAGAGGGCGGGCCTGCAGTTCTGTGAGGGTGGTTGGCTCATCCCTAACATGTTTGCCACTTTTGTGATGTCTCCTGGGAGCCTGTTCTTCCGAGGATGAATCACTTTGTGTTTCCATCTCATACTCCGATGAATGCTCAGATGCCATGACTGTTGTGTGTTTACTGTACTTGCGTTGCCCTTTGATGCTGGTATGAAACTAGGTGTTGTTGTGATATTTGCCACCAAGGGGAACAATGAAAAAAAGGAGTGTTAGGAGGGGAATAATATGATGGGAATAGGGGTTATGGGGGAAATTTTATTTCAGGGATATGTAGGAGGGTTTGGGGATTTTATAGGGTAGGGTTTTGGGGTTTTATAGTTGGCAAATGAGTGGAGGGGATAGGGAATAAAGTAGGAATGTTTTAGGGTAGGGAGAATAGGGAAAAATGGAATAGGGGAAATAGGAAAAAATGGGATAGGGGAAATAGGAAAAAATGGGATAGGGGGGAAGGGAAAAATGGATAAAAGGGGAAAAAATGAGAGGGAGGAAGAACCTTGGCATCCACACAACAAGTTTGGAACCCTAGCAACAATGGCTTTGATGTTTTCTAGTGGTTAGTTTTATGTGTTTTTGTTGCAACTATAAATAGCCATGAACCACCATACCCTTCACAAAAATACATGAGCCATCAAGATTTAGAGCCTACCTGTCGATTTGAGGGGTTTCAAAGGCGACTTGAGGCAATTTGGCACAATTTCAGGCCTTTGTGGGTCTGCGTTACGCAACAAACCCAGTGCGACGCACTCTCTATATGTGTCGCACCCTTATATTTTTTCCACTGCGGGGTTGCGCTCTGTGCGCCGCGCTCCTGAAAATGACTCTAAACTCACTCCAAATGCGTGATTTTCTCTCTCAATGACTTTGCAATGTTTCTCTATGACCTTGATTTGCACAATGACTTTGTTTTCTTGTGGAAACTTCTATATAAAGACTTTGAAGTCATGGGTTTAATTTTTTCTTCTTCAAAAACCCACTTTGCTAATGTTTCATTTTGGCTCTTTTCATTGAGTTAATGCAACACCGAATTTCACTTTTTCCTTTTAATTTTTAGCTAGAATGATGAAATTTTTTGGCACTTTTGCAGGGGTCGCATGAAATGGCATTTGGCCAAGGAAACCATGACTACACCTAAAGAAATCAATTGGCGAATTTTTTGAAAATGATCACAAACGACAATTGTTTGACTTTTCTTCAAAACAGAGTTTTGAAGAACAGTCATAATCTGTCAACATGACGATGAAAATCTCTGAATCATAACTTTGTAAGGGCCTCACTCTGGCCTGCATGGCTTTATTGGACATGGTTGAAGACCAAATTAAGTAATCCCTAGACCTAATGATTGAAAATGACTTTTTTCCATTAAAGGACCAAACCTTGACTGTCATGGACTTTAGTGATTATTGACAAAAGACCTAAGCCAACAAGTGCCAAACATGAGGGGAAATGAATGACAAGACCTTTTTCGTCAGATTATGGCATGCCCCTAGCAGAATGCAGCTGAGTGAATGGAGCGGGATTCCTAAAAATGAAATGCAGAAAGAGTTTTGATCTCTGACGGAGGACTGACCAGACCGACTCTAATAGGGGTCAAGAGGGTTAGAGAGGAAATTATTGATCTAGATGAGGAAGAATCTGAAGTAGCAAAAAGAATAAAGATTTACAATGCAATGTATTTTTCCCAACCTAGTTTGATTATTCAGTTAGAAGAGGCAGAGGGTGCCCCTACTTCACCATCCTCCAAAGAACTTGTTCATGATTGGTTCCTTTAATTCAAAGTATGTTTGCTCAAATATTTGAGAAAAATCAGAAGATGAAGTTAAATATGGAAGCTCAGGCTGAGTCTCGGGTAACCCTTGATCAAACAAGATTACTATCTACCATGGATTTGGAGAAGAGTCAACTCAAAATTTCTTTTTCTCATTCTACAGAAATATCAGTGGGATCTTCTAGCAGTTTCAAGACTGTAAATTTGATTGTTGACACTCACAAGCTTCCAATACTTAACAAGGTCAATCTACACATGCAAACTGGGCTGATGATTGTAAATGATCTATATAATACAAATGCAGTAGCTACCAAGGCCCACAAAATGATAAACAAAGTGATTTAACAGCTTAAGTTGGAGAAAGCTAACTACAGAACTTTGAATGCTCAAGTTGATGAGCTAAAGAAGATTATCATTAAAATAGGGGCTAATCCTGATGACCAACCTACTATTCAAAAATTATTGCAATCTGCTAAATCAAAGATTGGAGCTTTAAAAAAGAAGTTGCATTTAAATACAAGTGAGCATCCCTTAGTTGCAGGGATAGCTGAAGTAGAAAATGAAAAAGAAAAGCTCCTACAAGATGTGTTGCATAATGCTAAAGAAGTCTCTTTCCTTAAAGAAACTCTAGACAAGCTACAAAGACAAGTAGACACTCATGTTCATAACGTGGTAATGCCAGCCAACAGATGATCCATCAGCACTGGTTCTACAATTGGGAACATAGCTTAAAATGGATGAGCATGATGTGAAGAAATCTCAAAGAGAGTTAGAAAATACTTACAAATTAGTGAATTTATGTGAAGAAGAAACAATAAGAGAAAGGGATAATGCTAAAAAATACAAGGAAGATCTCCTGAGGGATGAAGATGAAATCAAAAGGCTAAAGGAGAAAATCAAGGGCAACATGTCCTTAATTCAAGCCAGAGAAATCCTATGGGATGTAGTTATTGAGGTTGTTAGAGGTATTTGGGAGTTTTTGGTGATTATATCTGAAGAAAAAACACTTATCAGGGATATGGAGGAGGTGGTTATTAAAAATAAGCAAAAAGATCTAGAAAAATCAAAGTTTGCAGAGAGGATGATAGACTTCATTAACTCTAAGTCTACTACAAAGGTGAAGAAGCATTACATGCCAGATAGAATAGCATGTGCAATTGATTTAAATAAAATGATTGTCAGAACCATCTGCAGGATTACTACTGAGAAGAAGATAGAGGAGATAAAGGAAGCAATTTCAAAGTTTGACATCTTGTTTGGCAAAAGGATTAGGGCTGGACTTCCTTCTTGCTGGGATCTTCAGGGAAACTTGCTACCATGGAAAACATATGAGACTTTTCTGGTTGAGGCAAAAAGAAAAGTTGATAATACTCATAAAAGGATAGTCGTATTAAAAGGCGCCACTATTGTGAATTTCCTAAAAAAATGTTTTAAACTTCTCTCGATGGTGAAGACTCTATTTTCTGACAAACCTACTTATGGTAGGATCACATCTTGCAGACTAGCACTTTACAAGCTAGAGGAAGCACCAAATTCAAATGTGCCACTTTGGAGAAAGTGTAAGGAATGGATGATAGAGCATAACAAAGGTACATCAATAGAACCACATACTCATGCTATAGATTCGAACAATGAGAAGCAATCACCAATCATACTCTGATTTTTGTCACTTCTTATTTTCTTGTTTCCTTAAGAAGAATGAGTTCTCTTCTACCCTCCATATAATATTTTGTAATGACCCTTTACGTTAGATAGTGAGGAAGATAGTTAAACAGTTTGGTAGTTTTGGTGGTTACCAATTGTTTCATGATGTATAAGAAAAGGAAAAAATATAGAAAGAGGGTTCAAATTTTGAAGTACTTGGAGATACGATCGTATATTTGATATGAATTTATGATTAATGAAAGAATCAAGAGTCTTCCACACATTGTTGGGTATGATTTTGTAATTTCTCTGTTATGTGTCATCATGTGTCTTCCTTTCCTTAAATATGGTAATGAAGTTGCAGGTCTTTGTTTACTTATGTGAATGAAGTTAAAATCCCTTAAAAGAGCACTCCTATATTTAAAGTTCTTACTTCTACATTTCCTCTAAGTTATAGATAATAGTTTATGTGAAAAGCAGCATATTGTCTTTAACTTTTCAAACATTCTTCACTCAGCATTGGTATTCAACAAATCAAATGGCATTCTGAGACTTTCATTTCAAATAAGTATTGAGGATTAAAAATCAGATGTTTCAGGTTCTTCATTTGAAAGTATAACATACAATTAAGTGACCACTAAGCGACCTAAGCAATGAATGTTAATTTCTTAAGCACAATTTATACACAGCTAGGAAATTGGTTTCTTAAGGGACAACATTGATTGGCGTCGTTGCTGAGGAGAGAAGACAAGAACACTTTTCTTTGGGTTTTCAATATTTTCCTTTAGTTGTTCAGTGAGGAGGAAATCTTTGGCTGCAGTGAAAACAAAATTAATAATTTTGGCTCCAAATAAGCCTCATACGAGGTCAGACACCTCATAGCAGAAACTCCAAGCCCTTTTAGACCCTAAGAGGCTAGTTTCCAAGATGGTTGGAAGTCCAAAAGCTCTACTTACACCAAGTCCTACATTATCTGCACCTAGCAGTAGTTCAACTCATTTTTCATGCAAACATTCATCTTTTATTGACCAAGAGTCACCTCTTACAATCAACTCCTTTCAATAACCCAACTGTCAATAATAGCCTCTAGTGTCAGTTTCTTTTTTAGTACCTGCTATAATTATTCAACCTAAACCTATAACTACATTGCCTCCTTCCCATACTCCATCTACCCCTCAATCAATTTCCACATTTGCTGGAAATTAGGGTTCAGTAAGTTCAGGTCAAAATATGTCAGCACCTTCATTCCTGATGAATAGATATGCACCTATTTAATTACCAGCACAGTTGAGTCAAATACCACAAGAATATTTGAAGATTCTTCGTCATTTCAAAGGAGAGGATGGAAAAACAATAGAAAATCATATAGAAGTCTTTTCTAATTTTGTAGAAAACCTAAATGTTGAACATTTAGATGTTGTTCTAAGAATATTTGTGCAATCCTTGGATGGCGAAGCAAGAAATTGGTTTAAAGGACTTCCTAATAAATCTAGTCATACATGGGAAGAGATGGAGCGCTTGTTCATTTAGAGATGGGGGGAGAAAAGAGACCATTGGTATTCACTCACAGTGTTCAATGTAATTAAGAAGAAGCCTAATGAATGTTTTGTAGAATTCATTAGAAGGTTTAATAAATTGTACAATAGTCTTCTAGTAGAAATTAAACCCCCTCGTGTTGGTGCAAAAATAACTTTTGCAGGGACTTTTGAGTAAGATTTTTGATATACATTGAGGGAGAGAAGATCCCTAACCCTTGATAAGATCCAAACTGATTCCTTAGAGATAGAAGCAAATTTGGTGGTTGTTGGTAAGACACCAGAGACACCGCCTATCCAAGATAAAGGAAAGTCTAAAGTGGAACCCTCTCAAAGCCAAACATTAGAAGGGATGAGTAATTTGATTAAAACATTGTCAAATAAATTGATTAAATTAGAGTTGGAAAGTAAGAATTCTCATCGGTAAGCTTAATAGAATAGGAACTTTAATCCGCAATATAGAAGACAAAGTCTGAAAATTCTGCAGAAGGAGAGAAAATATGAAGATCAGATTCAAGCACCACTATATATAGAGGCAAATCCTGATGAAGTACAAGAGAATTCCAAGAACCATGATGATCAAATTTCCACATTATATGTAGTAGATGAAGATGAACTAGGTGTTGAGGGAGAATAATATGAATATTCTAAAAGAGATGTAATTTATGATGAAAATGAAATTGATGAGTATTGGAAACAATTTATTGGTATTATGCAGGCAGAATTACATAAGAAATATGACTTGAGATCAAGGAAAAGATCTAGAATTCAAGAAGAAGAAGGTGAGCAGCAAGTCCCATCTCCCTTACCAAAGGCGATTCCACAAGAATCCCATCCTACAAAACAATTAAACAAAGGAAAACAACAACATAATATAAATAACAAGACTCAAATACTTCAAGGTGAGTCTTCTCAAGACAAAAGTGAAAAAATCCCTTTAGAAAACCTTGTTTCCATTCCAAAAGAGATTTCAGTCATAAAGATAGATGAAGATGAAAATGAAAAAAATACTAAACAGGGTCATGTGTTTAGTCTTACCAAAGAATTGGAAAAAAACATAATTCAAGATCCCCTCACAGAATTGGTCAAAACACTAGTATATCGAAGAGAGATTCCTGAGTTTATTAATCTAAAAGAGAATGTAAATGTAAATGCCACTGTGAATTTGTAGGATGATAAACTAGTAACGGTTTTTGGTCCACACATGGAGGAGGTAGACCCTTCAACGCCTCCTTTCTATATTTCCTTATTGATCCGTGATTTCCTCTTGGATAATTGTATGTTTGGTTCAGGAGCTTCACGTAACCTCATGTCATTGTTAGTAATTAAAAAACTAATCCTACATGTTACTAAACCCTATAGAGACATGTACCTTTTGGTTCAAATAAATTTAAGTGTTTAGGGGTCATTAAAGATATGGTGATGTCACTAGCCCAGATCCCAACTTGGAGCTTGGTAATGGATGCAGTGGTAGCAGATATCTTTGCTAGGTTTGGAATGTTACTATCTAGGTCATGGTGGCTAAATTGGGTCATGTTTTCAAGCTAGGTTTTACATATCTTATCATACCAACTTTTGGTGGGGAAGAAAGGAGGTTGTATAGAGAAACTAGATTTCTAAAAGCAATTACAAAAAATGGAGTCAGCAATTCACCTGTATATAGCCACAAGAAAGATGACTTTGCTTGCTTCATGCTGCATGATAATGGAGAATTGGCTGAAGATAACTAGAAGCAGCTTACTTCAGCAAGTGTAAATCCGGAGCTGCAAATAGAAGGGATGTGTAAGTGCTTCTTTGATGGAGCCTATTCCAAGGAAGGAACAAGTGTTGGTTTCCTTCTAATTGCACCTAGAGGGAATATGTTCCCTTTTTCTTTTAAATTGGAGTTCGAAGCAACAAACAATGTGGCAGAATTTGAATCCTTGATCATTGCTCTACAAATAGCTAAACAAATGGGAGTCAAGTCAATTTCTACTTTTGGAGATTCAGAGCTGATTATAAAATGAATTAAAAATTACTGCCAAACAAAACACCCTAGGCTTAGGGCATACAGAAATGAAGTGTGGGATTTGGTTGAAAACTTCTTTGGAGCTTTCAACATTCAGTTCCTTCCAAAGGATGGAAACATATTATCAAACTCATTAGCTATGGCTGTTAGTACTTTTAGGCCTCCTATTAATCCAAAGCTAAGATATGAGGTTGAAATGAGGCGTAGGCCTTATGTCCCTAATAATATAAAGAACTAGCAGATATTTGAAGATGATCAACAGATTAAAGAATTTTTGGCTATGATTGAAGATTTCCAAGATACCAAGATTAATCAAGATGAAGATGAAGCAACCGAAGGTGCAGAAGTAAGTGGTTTGAAAAATTCTATTGTTAATAAAAAAGTTTTTCAATTGAAAAATAATATTTTGCCAAGGGGACTTGTCCCTCTTGAAAGAATTTTTAACTCTAATGATGTAGCTATCAGTTTAGAAAAAAATTCATAGGATTAGAACATGCAAGATTATAATATTGCTACTCAAGAGGAGCCCACGCTGATCAAATTATTTGACGGAGTTCCACTTAATTATAAGGAAATATACCTTAAGCTTTTTAAGTACTATATTGATGTTTTTGCTTGGTCCCATGAGGATCTCAAAACATATGATACAAGTATTATTCAACACAAGGTTCCCTTGAAAGAGGGGAGAAACTTAGACAAATAAATCCACTCTATTTACCATCAATTGAGAAAGAGGTCAAAAGTTGCTTGATGCTAGAATAATAGTTCCACTCAGGTACTCTGATTGGGTGGCCAATTTAGTGCCTATAAGGAAGAAAAATGGAGTGATAAGGTTATGTGTGGACTTTAGAAATCTCAATAGGGCTTCCTTAAAAGATAACTACCCGTTACATAAAATGGATCATGTATTGCAGAAGGTAACAAGATCGCTCAGGATGTCAATCCTGGATGGGTTCTCTAGGTATAATCAAGTTGTTGTGGATAAAGAAGATTAGGAAAAAAAAATTCATTCACAACTCCTTGGGGAAATTTTATTTACGCTTGAATTCCTTTTGGGCTGATGAATGTAGGTGCTACGTTTCAGAGGGCTATGGACATTGCTTTTGTGGGTGACAAGTTTGTAATGATATATTTGGATGACATTATTATTTTCTCCAAGTCTGATGAGGAGCACCTAATCCATATTAAGAATACTTTTGAGAAACGTAGAAAGTTTGGGCTTTCCTTGAATCCTAAGAAGTCTATTTTTTCTCTTAAATATGGAAAATTGTTGGGGTACATTGTTTCTAGGGATGAGGTGAAGATAGATCCAACAAGAGTGCAAGCTGTGTTGAAAATACCCCTGCCCAAGAGTAAGAAAGACATTCAAAGATTTCTGGGAAAAATATTTTTTTTAAGGAAGTTCATGTCCAACTATGCAGAAATTGTAAAGGAAATTACAAATATGATGAAGAAGGAGAATGAAATAAATTAGACTAAGGGAGCCAGAGAGTCATTCTCCAGGATTAAGGAAGCATTAGAAGCAGCTACAGTCCTAATCAGCCCTAATTATCGAAAGCCTTTCCAAGTTTTTTCATTTGCATCACCTAATTCAATAGTTGTTGTCTTGTTGCAGAAAAATGATGAAGAGGAGCAGCCAATTTCTTTCTTTAGCAAGATTCTGAAGGATGCTGAACTAAAGTATAATATTCTTGAAAAACAGGTATATGGTTTGGTAAAAGCCCTAAAGGCCTTCAGAACTTATTTTATGCAGGCATAGATCATTGTTGATGTCCCAAATGTTGCAGTAAAGGATGTATTAGTATAGAGTGATGTAGTGGGAAAAATAGGAAAATGGATAGCCAAGATCCAAGAGTATGAATTGGATATAAAGCCCACGAAGTTGATGAAAGGACAAGGATTGGCAAAGATGTTGATAGAGTCAAATTTTTAGGCATTGGCAATCAACTTGCTAACACCTGTGAATGAAGGAACAATTAAAGAAGGAGAAGAAAGACTAGATCCAGGTATCTAGATCAGGTATAAACTTTTATGTTCAGAATGGTACAAACATATACTTCATTATTTGTGTTTTATTTCATGTCCTCGATCCTTGGATAGAACAAAGTATAGAGCATTAAACATCAAAGCATAGCCATATGTGATCGTTGAGGACAGATTGTATTGGAAGAATCTTGTAGGAATTTTCTTGTTATGTTTAACAAAGGATGAATTCATAGAAGCCATCAAATATTATCATGAGAAGTTATGTGGAGGACATTATAGTTAGAAGGATACTGCACATAAAATCCTCTAGGTATGGTTTTCTTGGCCAACTCTATTTGGTGATACATATAAGTTTGTGAGAAGCTGTTAGAAGTGTTGGGTTTTTCCTCAGAAGAAGACGCTAGCTCCCTTGCCTTTGATCCCAATCTTCGTAGAAGAACCATTCAGACAATAGGGATTAGATTTTGTTGGAGAGATTAACCCACCTTTAAGTTGACAGCACAAGTGGGTTCTTACAGCTATTGATTATTTCACCAAGTGGGTAGAAGTTATGCCTACTAAAAGGGAAAATGACAAGGTGGTGATGAAATTATTAGAGGAGAATATTTACAACATATTTGGATGTCCTATAAAAATTATAAAAGACAATGCTCAAGTCTTCAGTTCAAGTAAGTTTAGCGCTTTTTCTCAAAAGTATAATGTTAGTATATCCCATTCAACAGTCTATCATCCATAAAGAAATGGATTGGTTGAATCCACGAACAAAACATTGATTAAGATCCTTAAGAAAACTATTGTAGAGAACGAGAAGGACTGGGATTCCAAGTTAATGTTTGCTCTATGGGCTGCTAGAGTAAGTACAAGAAGGTCTACAAGAAAATCACCTTTTAGTTAGTGTATGGAACCTAGGATCTATTCCCAAGTCAATTTGTGAAGTCTGTGATTGCAATGATTCAAGAGGCAAAAGAAGACCCCACTGCCCTGATAAGAAGAATGGATAAGGTAGTAGAGTTAAGTGAAAACCGGGATAAGGTAGGAGACAACTTGATTATGTATCAATCAAAGATGAAGAGTATTTTTGACAGAAAAACAAGAGAGATTGATTTTAAAGTTGGAGACCTGGTATTTAGGTGGGATATTGGAATAGAAGATAAGGGTAAACATGGTAAGTTTGATCCTCTCCAGTATGGCCCATTCAGAATTATAGAAGCTAAGGCAAATAATACATTCTTCTTAGATAATCTTGATGGTGAATATTTATGGTTGCTTATTAATGGGTAGTACCTCAAACATTATTTTCAATTTTGAAGCAAAAACATCCTATCATTGTATATACCAAAGTGAGTTCATTGTAAAAATTCCATAAAATTTTAATAAGACAAGCAATATGTGACTCCATGCCTGAGTTGAAGGCATTGAACTATGTTTATGAGTGCTTCTGTGGCAAAAGCACTCTCCCCAGGTGGAGCCAGATGTTGTAGCACCTATTGTTATTTAAAATTCATCCTTTAATTTTATAAGAAAATGAACAAAAATAAAAATCTAATATTATATTCTAAAAATTAAATAAAAGTGAAAAAGTCCAAAGCAATTACTTATTGATGACAATATGCAAAGCTGGGATAAGGTGGGTCCCGAGCTGTATTAAAGCATGAAAGGTATCATAAAATCTAAGTGAGCATGTGATCGGGAGGTTTATCAAGTGTTTTTCGGGGGAGAAACAAGGATGAGTTTTAACTCAGGCTCAACCCCTGCAGTTGACCATGGTAACAAGCTAGTTGACCAAGATCTACGGCCCAAGATTGTTGTGGTGGTTCAAAGCCGATGAATGTCCCGTACAATCCCGACCCCCACAGTGGGCCAATCTCATCACTCCACTCCATCTCATCCCCTCCACATCATCTTCCACCCCCATCTATTATCAATTGCTTCATCCACTATTCCCCATCACTTCACTTGTCATTCCATTAATTAAATTCATTAATTATAGTTTTTGTTTCCCCCGTTCGATTATTTTATATATAAGAGATTAGCAAAAACCCATTGTTTTAGCCTTTTTTTAATATTAAGCAGTGTTACAGCCAGTTCAGCAAATCCAGGTCAGCAACCATGCCAGTAACTGTCACCTGTATCTGTCACCTACAATCACCATGGCCCAAAAAGTAAGTTCTTCATCAACTATTCATACCCCGATAATGGATGTTGAAAGAGATATTTCTGATACCCTTTTTACAATTAAACATCTCTCATTATATCAAGAGGTCATTCTGAATCATAAGAAGTGCCATATATTCATGACAATGTAAAGTCAGGTGTTCTAGCTACTTTTGTTCCCATAACTCATTTATTTCCTGAATTTATTCAATGGCTAGCCTCAGCAATGTACCCTAAGAAATGTTTTGTAATGAATCAGTTCAGGGAAAATGTTTTTCAAATGAACTCACAGTTAATACACCAAGCTTTGAATTACCCTATGTCAGGAACTTACACCACCTTTACTAAGGAATCCCTGATTTCTTATTATGATAGCATGTCTCCTCAGGAGCTTTCTCATGTCACTTCTTTCTTAGCTCCTAAATCTATCCAATTCTCCTTAGATGCAAATATTTTCTCTTTAGAAATGTTTGTAGTAGATATAAGGCCTATGTTGCAAGTAATTGATAATATTTTAGGGAAACAAGTCTCCAAGTAGGTAGATAAAGTTGTTCTAGGATTTTTCTCCTTAACGATGAAGCCTGAAGTTGTACTAGACATCCTAGCATTTTGGGTAGATGCCATCAATACTCAATTTATGAATTTGCCTCTCACTGGTTCTTTCAAGTTTCCTTCAGTAATTATTTATTTATTTTTGTACCAGAATGCTAAACATTTCTCAGGTTTGGGGTCAAATCTTGTTGATATCAATAAAAAGAAGCAATGAGTATTTTTCTGGACAGACCTAATAAGGAATGGTCTAGGAGATAGTGGTTTGTTTGAGTTTACTTCCTTATTTCTTCCAATGGCATATAAGATTCGGAATGGAAGCCTACCCCCAACTTTCTTTCCTAAAGCTCAAGAGTGTCTTCAATTGTGTAAGGATGTGACATGTGGGATTGATTCATCTTTGAAGAGGATGGAGAGACTAGGCTTTATTGAGACTCTCTCAAGCCTTATAGATTACCCAAGTTTGTGCCAATGAGGCTTTTTGCCCTGGAATTCATAAGGCAAATCTTAAATGTTGATCAAGTTCATTTTGTCCCTATGAAGAAAGGCTTCTTCTTCAAGCTAACTAAAATAGGGGACCATTCATTGTAAATATTAGGCATGCTACCCAGGAAGTTGAAATATTATTAAATGGTATGTGTATTTTACATGAGGTTGAGTGCGCTTATGATCCTCACCAAATTATTTCAAAGAGAAGAGTGGAAAATTACTATTAAAACTTTGTGCATGAAAGTAGACTTGAAGCAGAAAAATTGGAAAATTGAGGCTTGCAAAGCACTCAAGAAACAAAGATTGAAACCGCTAGCATTACTGAAAAGGGGTCAAGAAGTTTGGAGAGGAAATTATTGATCTAGATGAGGAAGAATCTGAAGTAGCAAAAAGAATGAAGCTTCAGGATGCAATGTCTTTGGCCCAACTAGGTTTGATTATTCAATTAGGAGAGATAGAGGGTGCCCCTACTTCACCATCCTCCAGAGAACCTGTTCATGATCAGGTTCCTTTAATTCAAAGTATGTTTGCTCAAATATTTGAGAAAAATCAGAAGATGAAGTTAAATATGGAAGCTCAAGCTGAGTCTCAGATAACCCCTGAACAAATAAGATTACTATTTTCCATGGATTTGGAGAAGATTCAACTCAACATTTCTTTTTCTCATCCTACAGAAATATCAGTGGGATTATCTATCAATTTCAAGACTGTAAATTTGATTGTTGACACTCACAAGCTTCCAATGCTTGACAAGGTCAATCTACACATGAAAACTAGGCATTTGATTGTAAATGATCTATATAATACAAACGCAATAGCTCCCAAGGCCGAGAAAATGCTAAACTAAGTGATTCAGCAGTTGATGTTGGAGAAAGCTAACTCCAGAGCTTTGAATGCTCAAGTTGTTGAGCTAAAGAAGATTATCATTAAAATAGGGGTTAATCCTGATGACCAACCTGCTATTCAAAAATTGTTTCAATCTCCTAAATCAAATATTGGAGCTTTGTAAAGGAAGTTCAATTTACCTACAGGTGAGCATCCCCTAGTTGCAGGGATAGCTAAAGTAGAAAATGGAAAAGAAAAGCTCCTACAAGATGTGTTGAAGAATACTGAAGAAGTTTCTTTACTTAAAGAAACTCTGGACAAGCTATAAAGACAGGTAGACACTCATGTTTGTACAATGGTAATGCCAGCCAACACAGATGATCCAGCAACAAAAGTTCTACAATTGGAAACAAAGCTTAAAAGGGCTAAGCATCATGTGAAGAAAGCTGAAAGAGAGTTAGAAACAACTTGCAAATTATTGAATTTAAGTGAGGAAGAAATAATAAGAGAAAGAGATAATGCTAAGAAATACAAGGAAGATGTCCTAAGGGTTGAAGATGAAATCAAAAGGCTAAAGGAGGAAATGAAGTGAAACATGTCCTTAATTCAAGCCAGAGAAATCCTATGGGATGTAGTTATTGAGGTTGTTAGAGGTATTTGGGAGTTTTTGGTGATTATATTTGAAGAAAAACCACTTATCAGGGATATGGAGGAGGTGGTTATTAAAAAAAGAAAAAAGATATAGACATATCAAAGTTTGCAAAGAGGATGATAGACTTCATTAACTCTAAGTCTACTATAGTGATGAAGGATCGTGACATGCTAGACAGAATAACATGTGCAATTGATTTCAATAAGATGATTGTCAGAAACATCTATAGGATTACTGCTGAGGAGAAGATAAGGTAGATAAAGGAAGCAATTTCAAATTTTAACATTTTGTTTGACAAAAGGGTTAGGGTTGGACTTCCTTCTTGCTGGGATCTTCAAGGAAACTTGTTGCCATGGAAAACATATGAGACTTTTCTAGTTTGGGCAAAAAGAAAAGTTGATAATACTCATGAAAGAACAACATTATTAAAAGGAGCCACTATTGTGAATTTCCTGAACAAAGATTTCAAACTTCTCTAGATGGTGAAGACTCTATTTTATAACAAACCTACTTATTGTAGGATAACATCTTGTGAATAACACTTGACAAGCTAGAGGAAGCACCAAAGTCAAATGTGCCACTTTGGAAAAAGTATAAGGAATGGATGATAGAGAAGAACAAATGTACATCAGTAGAACCACATTCTCAAGCTATAGATCCGAACAATGAGTAGCGATCACCAATCATACTTTGGTTTATGTTGTTAGTGTCAGTATCTGCATACTTCCATTAGGGATCAAAATTCACTCTTTCCATTTTCATTTTAGGAGTCCCATACTAAAACATTTTCATCATTCCATTAGGTCATGATATACTGATCCACTGATGGTTGTTTTATTTTCATTAAATCTAAATTCTTCCATCATAGAATATACTTTCCGATCCTTCTTCAGACTGTCTTTAGTTATGGTTTAATAATCATCCTGTAGTCCATTTCATTAGGTCATAGGGCGTGATTTAATTAGGTCCTAGGGTTTCATCACCAAGGTCAAGATCATGATTTTAAAATGTAAATAACGGTCAGCAAGGGTATGAGGATGATCAACAAATCAAGCATGATGGATTATATGTCATAGCTACTGAATATGAGGAGATATCAATGATATAGTGAAGAGAGGATTTTGAACTCGGCTCTCACAGGTCAGAATGGCACACACTCCCTTCCTTGGTCGATCAATAGCCAGTAGCCTATAGAATCCATCAGACCATATATGCAACCTTATTGATTTTCTCGTTCTCGTGTCTCAAAGTTGGAATGGATTTGATTTTAGTAGTGCATTGGACACACCGCCCTCTTCTTTCTCCCGAGATGCACAAGCCATCACTAACACGCGGTTGGACTGGAAGGAAACACTTGAAATTCATTTTTCACAGTAGATGTGCTCGTGGTTATGCAAGTGCCTAGTGAAACAGAGAAAATCACCATGTATTCTCTGGCCTTCTATGCAGCCTGCACCATAGGAGGCATTTTCAACTGCGAGCTCACCCACACGGGCAAAACCCCTCTAGATCATGTCAAATACAATATGCAAATATTTGTATTCTTCTTCGCTCTCAATAACGCTACGTATCACTCACATTGGGAAGGAGGAATGAGGAAGACGTGTGGTGCTAGGGTTCATCAGATCTCTAAGCCTAATCTAGGTGTCGACACTTAGGTCAAGCTTGACATAATAACCTGCAGCAACTTTACAAGTGACTAGATCCTAGGCCTATACATATTGGTGGCTAGTATAGGAGCGTACATTCGGGCTTCTTCCAGGAACTGCATGAAAATCCCCTTGTGTTATGAAACCAGCTGACAAAAAGATAGAAAAGATAGTTGAATGCCTTAGAATTCAGCCTCTTCGAGGGGGCACCCCTTTTACATTACATAAATGAATAATTCTTCAATGATTCAAATGAAAAAATCTCCTTTCTATATATAGGAGTCTAAGGAGTGACAATATAACCCAACCGACCTAACAATAATAATATAAAGACACAAAAATAACAATAGAGGGATTCTATGGGGCATAGTAATAACAATA
>APFE031185848.1:0-10573 GCA_000404065.3 Pinus taeda
CCATGTTATCAATTACTACGCGGTTTTATTTTATGAGGTCTATGCATTTTTCTCTATTAGATGTTTGATTTTCTAATAAACCTAAAAAAATGCAATGAAAATGTTTAATACTTTATCATGTAATACAAATTAAGTCTTTAAAACCCTTATAAATTATGATCATTGTCAATTTTTTATATTAGTAGGATTGTGATATACTTTCATTATCAATGTTAACATTATTTCAATAGTTACAACTTGGTGGATATTGAGTTGTGGGTGATTGAAACCCTAGAATTGGTTGTGTTTATTTTTAAAACATAACACATACTCCATCCTTCAAAGCATTATTGGAGATGGGAGATGTAACACCTTAGTTTTGATATTTGGATTAGCAATGCATTTTTTGTATACAATAAATGGCCAAGTGCAACAAATCTAATATGTAACTATTATACAATGCAAGTTAATAATAAAAATGCATCACCCATGACAAACAAGGAAGAACAAAAACATTAGGGACTATGAATCCACAGGAGAGAAAAGATATATGTGGTGTTGATTTCCCGAAGGCACAATTATTTCTCTATATTGTGTTGATTTCTCAAAACGCACACAACATGCTCTCTTTTTTGTTAATTTCCCTAAGACACAAGAAGTGCATCTTTATTGATTGCCCTAAGGCACATGATCTGTTATATGTTGTGTTGATTTCCTGAAGGTATAGGGTGTGCTCTTTATTGTTTTTATTTCTTGAAGGCACAAGACGTGCCCTTTGTTGTGTTGATTTCCCAAAGGCACAATTCATGCTCTCTATTGTGTCTATTTCATGAAGGCATAGGTCATGCTCTCTGTTGTCTTGATTTTCAGAAGGCACAGGATGTTCTCTCTATTATGTTGACTTTCTGAAGGCACAATATGTGATATTTATTGCATTTATTTCCCAAAGGCACAAGGTCATGCTCCTTTTTGTGTTGATTTATCAAAGGCACAAGTTGTGATATTTGTTGTGTTGATTTCCCAAAGGCACAGGTTGTGATATTTGTTGTGTTGGCTCAAAGTCACAAGTTGTAAACTCTGTTGTGTTGTCCTAAAGGTGCAAGGTCATCAACTCTATTGTGTTGGCCTAAAGGGGAATGGTCATGAACTTTTTTTATTGGTTTGAAGGCACAGGTCATGAACTCTATTTTGTTGGACCTAAAGTGAAGATCAAGAGCTCTATTATGTTACACAAGCTCGAAGGTGTAGGTTCTGGGTATTGGCCAGAAGGTATAGGTCACAATGTTTGTTGTGGTGCATTGGCTTGAAGGTGTAGGCCATGAATTTTTTTGTGTTGAATTGTTTTATTCTTAAATATGATATGCATGGTTAAGCCCAAAGGATTATCCTTTACCTTGTCAAACATTGTCTAGATCATTAAATATATATTTTCTGCATAAAATTAACAATTAACTCTGCAATTGAATTGATTTTAACAATGTTTTATTTAGGAGAGGTTGCAAGTTCAAATTCAGCGGAGTCTAGTTTTTTTCAGCCAAACTGTATTTTGTCAAACACTTAAATAGATTGGAAAAGGGCATTGCATAGAAAACACAATGGAAAAATGTTCAATTTGTAGGCGACATACCAAAAAGGTACAAATTGTAGAAAAAATAATTGTTTATAATGTTTTTGGGTTAAATTATGGGTGATTTGATTTATTAAAAAATGGTAAATGCATTGAATAACCTTTTGATCAATGTAAGAAACATGAAAATATGTGAGTTTATATTTTGAGGCACAAGAAGTTGTTTCAAAGTATTTTTGATAAATATTACTAGAGAATATGGTGATGCAACAAATGCAGTATAAGCTAATGTTGATGTAAGAGTAACAAGCTCATGCAGTAAACAAATTTGGAAGAACTATTTTGTGATCTTATGGATCGAGTTTGAAATATTGTGAAAAGTGTTCCACATAAAGTTCAAGAAGGAGGTGGGTTCCTCCATTGAGTTTGGTGCCTCAATGAAGTTGAATCCTACTACGAGTCGGTACTTGCATATCATTGAGGTTGGTGCCTCAATAAGTTTGAATCCTTATACAAGTTAGTGCTTGCATATCATCAAGGTTGGTGCCTCAATAAAGTTGTATCCTATAACATGTCAATTCTTGCACATTTTAAGGGTTGGTGTCTCCAACAAGTTAGTGGCTAAAAATTTATTTTAGGGGTGGGTGCCTCCAACAGATTGGTTGCTACAATTCTATGGAATCAAATTCAAGAAGACAAGAATAATTTGCGGTTTTCTCTTGTAAGGGTTTCCACATGCATCTGGTGCCTTGTTATGTTTTTGTTCTTTTTTTCTTTAATGATGCATGTTTATCAATACAATTTTGATTAAATCAAATTCAAGAAGACAAGAATAATTTGTGGTTTTCTCTTGCAAGGGTTTCCACATGCATCTGGTGCCTTGTTATGTTTTTTTTCTTTTGTTCTTTAATGATGCATGTTTATCAATAGAATTTTGATTAAATGATGAATTGTTTAAATTAATGAAAATTTTCCACTACATTGATTTCACCTCTCCCCCCCTCTCAGTGTAGTCTTTATTATAACAATATGAAAGTGCCAAAAAGAGGTTGGATATTGTTGCAAAAATTTGACCCCAATATTTGCTTGAAACCCTAGTTCATGTGTCAAATTACCTAGCATGTTGGAGCTGAGATCTGACACCTTCAGTTATTTCATGATGCCAACTAAACAGGGCATCACGATGCAAAGATATCGTATGATAGTACCAATGGTCTCATGTTATTCTAATCAGCGACATTAGGAGGTATTATTTTGGGAAATTGAATATTGGTGAAAAACAAAATAGTTATGCTTTACTAGAAGGAAAATTTATTCCTAGTTTTATATTCCTTCATCCTATTGATAGAATTCATCATGTTTGATGATGCCCTAAGTCAAGTTATCCTACATAATGATGCTAATGCCAAAGTAAAAATCTCTTAAAAGTATGGGAATTTTCCACAAATTACGAGCCATTCAGTTAGATAGCCAATGGGAAACCTATGGAAGCATAGAAGGAATATAATTTGTTCCTTGGGAAAAAAACTATTATAAACAAATAGTGAACTCCTTCATAAATGATTTGAGATTTTCACTTCTAAATTCTTTGAATTTAGTTGAAATACTATTGAGGTTGACCTTATAGAAATTAGGAACTTGCCGCTATATTTTCTTATTCTAGGGAGAAGAATAAATGGAAGGTTTTATTGGAAAAACTAGACCTTGCAATGTTTGTTGCATTGATTTTAATGCCAGTTGAAGAGGAAAATGAGCCTGAGATTGTTGGACAACTTGCATATAAGGTTGAGGTATGAGTAAAGGTTTTTGTATAGATGGTTACATTATAGTGCTTTGGGGCTGATACTATGGTGTCATCGACATCTAACCATCCTTCCCAACTTTCATTTGTGTTGGATGCCTAGATGTTACTTGAATTTGTATTGAATTCATCTAACCTTGTGGTCTGGGTTGAATCTTCCCTTGATGTCCTACATGCATTGGTTGAGGAGGTTGACTTAAAGACTATTGGATGTTAGGCATCACTTGTGAAGGTTGCATTATACCAAGCATTATTTATTCCTGAAATAGGTTTTTTTTCATCTCTATATTTGCAACCAAAATCTAGTGAGCCTGTTATTCATTTTGTTTAATGAGAACCTTCATTTTAGACATAAGGTCATAAAACCAAGGTTTTGACATGCTAGCTATGTGAGAGGTGAAAGAGAGGTTACTAGTTGCATTGACACCCTTCCACTGAGATTTGAAAGAACATTTATATGTCTTACATTTTTACTTTGACTTGCCATAGAGATATATGGGCCTTGAAAAGCTCCACAATTGATGGGAGTTCCTTTTATTCCAAATCTTCCAAGCTAGATTGAATATCATCCTTGAAATCTTCCAATACTTCTACTTTCCCCTCAAAGTAAGAAGGCACCTATGAAAATGTAAAACCTTTAAAATCCTTCCCTTGGAAATTACATTAAACAAGAAAAAAGGTCCTCTTTCAAATTGTTGATAGTAAAATTCAAGCAGGAATCACTCCCCAACCATGTCAAGAACCAAACCACAAGTCAAAAAATGAGTCAATCAAGAGAAGTTTACATCAATTATTTATTTAATGAAAGACAAGACTAATATCTCTTATGCATTCAAGTTATTAAAAATTCTCTATGGTTTAATATTATTCTTCCTGAAAATAACATCTTCCAAACCCACAAAGATGAAACAAAGCACAAACCTACTGAAGCTTTCCATTGAAGGATGAACTAGAGGAGGTTGAGCATAATTAGAATTGTGAGGAGGATGGGAAACACCCTAAAATTATTCCTGAGTTGAGGCAAGGGTTTTCGTGAGAGGGTAAGTGTAAGGGAAATCTAGTGACAGGAAATTATTTAGGTGTCCTGACAACATTCTTGACAGGGGAGCCACCAGATAAGAAGTCACTAGCTCACAATCATCTTCAAAAGGAATACCATTTTTCAATGTCTAATTCCTTGAATCATACAAGCCCTACAAATTGAACCTACAACCTACACTTATCCAAATGTCAATCATTTCCCACACCTTACCAAATGGGATTTGGAGCTAGAAACTGGCAATTCTATGTAGTCTCCATCTACATTGTTGGATTTGGCCATGAATTATTTAAAAAAAAAAAGTAGTGCTTCATTCGAGCTTTGAATAATCGAAAAGTGATGCATGATTGTTGAATTATACGTGCACAAATGCTAATTCATTATCTTTAAGTTTATTTGCTTTTCAAAAAACCCAAGCCTTCTTGAATGGCTAAGAATGTAATGGATCTATTTTTGCAAAGGTAAGGTTCTTTGATCATGTCACGCACATAGAAATGATGTTGGACACTGTTTACTTGTAGGGATTGGTGGTAGGAATTATTTCTTTAGTCCAGCACAGAACATGTTTAAAAAATTTCATGTTCTATATTTTAATGTCTAACGAGAAAGAAGAATCGAAGCCAATCATCTTAGTTATTGCTACACGAATTTGATTTTTTTTCTTGTTGTCAGCATGGGTTTCCTCGACAATAGTGAGCATGTTAAGATATTTGGTATTATGTGCTCCTTAGACTTGAGCATCTCGCATCCTTCATTGTTGTTAGCATGCATCAACACTTCAACAAACTTATGATCTATTCGAGGACTACGTCTCATTCATAAAATATGAGATGTGTTTGAGAGATGATAAAAAAACCAAAATATAAAATTGGACACTCTTTGAAACATTTATATGATGATAAAGTATCATATATTCAATCAAAAGGTGGAAATATCCACATAAATAATTGAATCTACAAGGATGTGCTACCCACTATTAGATGCAGAGCTAAAACTAAATCCCCAGAAATATTCAAAAGGATAGGATATGCCCACTTTAATACCACTGGTCCAAGCCTTGGAGACTAAGATCTAGAAGGCTTGAATGCTGAGAATGTTAGTTACACATATTTGTAACAATTTGGTCATTGGTTTTTTATGGTTTGGTTAGTTGTTGTAAAGATACTACATGACATCATATCCAAGGATCAATGTTGTTTATTTAGTATTCTACAGACATACATCATATTCCTCTGTCATAGAATAGTCCCATAGAGCCTCTTCATATTTTCAATCTTTAGTGTGCAAATTATAACTCAAAAGTATATGTAGATGCAAGCATACTCTCCTATTTCTTCGTTCATTGTTTTCATGAGATGAAGCAAGCTACCAAGATTTGATAAATATCCTTTAGTCTCTATTGGTATTTTGATATATGAAGAATATGATAGTACCATGTGTTCAATATGCTAACCTACTCTATCATGTTGGAGGAAGGTCGATTAAAAATTTCTTGTTGGTTATGTAGTTATATTATATTTTTAGTAGGAAATTTTTGTTACATTTATCTTTTGTTTGTGAAAAAGATAATGATGAATCTTCAAAATGAGATGAAATAGGTTATATTGTAGGACTAACTCTGATACATTCAATATCTAGACTATTTTTCTAGATAACTTACAAGTACAATAGATGGCACCCATTATCTTAGTAGATGGAAGTAAGTCCATAAAATGACTAGTAGTTTAGTCATTACAAAAATAGAATTGATTTAGTGGTTTGAAGCATTTGTATATTCAAGGAATCAAGTGGAAGTACAACTTATTAGGATGGTTTTCTAGTTAGTTTGGAAGTTATGTATATAGGGAAATATCTACCATTATTTGGAGGTACCGACATGTGGATTGTAATGTACTAGTGGGGTTATGAGACAACATGTGGAACATTGTTCAATAACTAAATTTGGGAGATCCTTGATTTGAGAGTTCAAGGAGATGGAAATCCAAGAACTTGAGAATTCAACTTGGGAACTACACATTTACGAGGTTTAGGAGATAGCTTGATGAAATTCAATTACAATATTTCAAAATGATTAGAGATGTTGATGAATAATTTACCAAACAAAGATCAATGACAATTACGTGTTCATGAAGAGCATTGGAGATATTAACTCCTACATGTCTTGCACATAATATTTGATATTGTTTATCATATAAAATATGTTGGGTGTGAAGCATGATTATTTACAGGCATTTGTTTCAGCTGGATGTATACTCCAAGAAATTTGTACACCCCTCCATGCAGGGGGGTGCCGGGGGGACTTGTCCCCACCGTAGGGGTCTAGGGGGGCTAATACCCCCCAGCTGGGGGTTTGGCGGCCAGCGGTCCCCTAGCGGGGGTTTCAGGGGCAGCGCTACCGAAGCTAGAAACAAATGTAAAATTTCCTTGTAAAAGTAAAATAATTTCTAGTCAAACTGGGCCGTTCATTAGGAATATGATTTGATGGTAGAACTTATGTTTAGTTAGGGTTTTTTCCCTAGAAGGCAACCCCTCTCTTTGTATGAGGGCATTGTATTGAGGCTGTGTAATAGATGTGTATTCTTTGAGCGAGAAACAAAGAGGTGAGACTATGAGAGGAAACATAGGATATTACAACGGATTTGTTGTAGGTTGTGTCTCTTCATTTTGCTAGCTAATAGAAAGGAAGGACTGGCTGTTCAGGGTGGACGTAACCCCAAACTTGGTGAACCACGTATACCTGTGTATCTTTGGTTTTATTTGTTTTTTGTGTTTATATTTATGTAATATTCTATGTGTTCCATTGCTCTGTAATATATAATCTTCTAACAGCTAGTATCAGAGCCGAAGGTCTATTTCGCTGATAAACTCGCACGAAAGAAGGGTTCCTCATTCGAGTGGGAGAAATGGTGGAATATGGTAAGTTTAGGGTTGAGAAATTTAACAGCGAAAACTTCTCGCTATGGAAGATGCAGATGGAAGATTATCTGTATCAGAAAGATCTATACCTACCAATGGGCAGAAAAACAAAGATGCTGACGGGTATGACAGATGAAGAATGGAACCTTCTCGATAGAAAGGAACTCGGAATAGTAAGGTTGTGCCTCGCAGCATCGGTCTCCTTCAACATTTCGAAGGAAATAATGACAGAGGGTTTGATTAAGGCGTTGGCGAAACTATTTGATAAACCCTCAGCCTCAAACAAGGTATTTCTTATGAAATGGTTATTTAATATGAAGATGTCAGAAGGTGGATCTATTGCAAACCATTTAAATGATTTTAATACTGTTACTAGTCAGTTAAGTTCTGTAGGGGTAAACTTTGATGATGAATTTAGAGCTTTGTTATTCTTGTGCTCATTACCAGAAAGTTGGAATGGTTTAGTAATGGCCATTAGTAACTCTGTTTCTGGATCTAGTACTTTAAAGTTTGATGATGTTGTCGGTGCTATCCTTAGCGAGGAAATGCGACGGAAAAGCTCCGGTGAGACATCGGGAAATTCTTTGAGTGCAGAGTCTAGAGGAAGAAAAATGGAAAGAGGAAAGAGCTCAAGATATCACAGCAAATCAGGGAAAGGCAGATCCAAGTCTAGATCGGGGATAGTGTGCTGGAAATGCGGAAAAAAAGAACACCTAAAGAAAGACTGTAGATCTCGGAAGGGAAAAGAAGGAGATTCACATCAAGAAAAAAATCATGAAGCAAATGTGACAGATGAGGTGTTACAAGATGCTTTGATTCTTTCTTTCGAAAATATTACTAATTCCTCGGTGGTAGATTCAGGGGCCTCATTCCATGCCACACTTGATAAGAAATACTTTCATGACTATGTTCAAGGAGATTTTGGACAAGTTCGTTTCGGTGATGATAAACCCTGTAAAATTGTTGGAATGGGTAAGGTTCTTGTAAAACAGCAGAATGGAAACCAATGGCTACTAAAGGAGGTAAGGCATGTTCCAGATCTAAAGAAAAATCTGATTTCAACAGGGCAGTTAGGCGGTGAAGGTTGTGTGACAACTTTCACAGATAAAGCTTGGAAGGTCACCAAAGGAGCCCTGCTAATAGCAAAAGGCGAAAAGGTTGGTACATTGTATTTATGCAATGGTATTTCTAACTCTGTTAATGCTCTAACTTCCAAAGGAGCAGATGCAGCATTATGGCATCATAGGCTCAGACACATGAGTGAGAAGGGGATGGAGATTCTTCACTCAAGGAATTTGTTATCATGTTTGAAGAATGTTGATTTGCACTTCTGTGAGAATTGCATTTATGGAAAACAGAAGAGAGTCAGATTTCTTAGAGTTGGGAAAGAAAAGAAGAGTGAAAAATTAGAGCTTGTGCATACAAATGTATGGGGACCTACTCAGGCATCATCTCTTGGTGGATCTCGTTATTATGTTACTTTTATTGATGATGCAACTAGAAAAACTTGGATTTATTGTATTAAGAATAAATCTGATGTATTTGATATTTTCAAGAAATGGAAAGCTTTGGTTGAGATTGAGACAGGAAAGAAATTGAAGTGTGTCAGATCAGACATTGGAGATGAATATTCCAGCAAAGAGTTTGATAAGTACTGTTCAAACCATGGAATTCATAGAGAGAAGATAGTTCCAAGAACACCACAAGAAAATGGTGTGTCAGAAAGGATGAACAGAACAATCATGGAGCATGCAAGGTGCATGAGATAGCATGGAGGATTTCCTTTACAATTTTGGGCAGATGTTGTAGATACTGCTATTTATCTAATAAACAGAGGGCCTTCAAGTTCCTTGGATGGTGGTGTTCCAGAGGAAGCATGGATAGAAAAAAAGGTAAAATACTCCTTTTTAAAGCCTTTTGGTTGTGAGGCTTTTGTCCATATTAATAAAGAAAATAGAACAAAGCTTGAGGCAAAATCAAAGAAATGTACCTTTATTGGATATGGTGTTAATGATTTTGGTTATCGCTTATATGATTATGAAAATCACAAAATAATTAGGAGCAGAGATGTAATATTCAATGAAAAGGTCTTGTATAAGAATCAGTTGTAGGAAAAGAAACATGGAAAAGAAAACAAGGAATACATAGTTCTTGATGAGATCACACAAAAATTAAAGGTGCCTGAAAATAATAATAATCAACAACTACAACAACAACAACCACCACAACAGCAACAGGCACCCCAAACACCTGAAAGTGGTGTTAGAAGATCTACCAAGATAACTATACCCCCTAAACAATACTCTCCTTCATTATATTATTTATTGTTGATTGATTCTGGTGAACCCGAATGTTATGAAGAAGCAATGTAGGTTGAAAGTAGGAATAAGTGGGAGCTAGCCATGGAAGAAGAGATGGACTCCTTAATGCATAACCAGACTTGGGACTTAGTCAGGTTGCCTGCAGGTAAAACTACATTGTAGAATAAATGGGTTTACAGGCTGAAGGAAGAAGATGGAGGAAGACAAAGGTACAAAGCTAGACTTGTGGTGAAGGGGTTTCCACAGAAGAAACGTATTGATTTTGATGAAATATTTTCTCCTGTTGTTAAAATGACTTCAATCAGAACTATTTTAAGTCTAGTAGCAATTGAAGATTTTCATCTTGAGCAGTTAGATGTAAAGACAACCTTTCTCCATGGGGATTTGGAGGAAGAGATATATGCAGCAGCCACAAGGATATGAAGTGAAAGGGAAGGAGAAACTTGTGTGCAGGTTGAAGAAGAGCTTGTATGGCTTAAAACAGGCTCCAAGGCAGTGGTATCTAAAATTTGACAAGTTTATGTCTGAACAAGGTTATACTAGATGTCACTCTGATCATTGTGTTTATCTGAAAAAGCAAAATGATGGCAGCTATATTATATTGTTATTGTATGTAGATGACATGCTTGTTGCAGGATCTAACATGCAGGAAATAAATGTGCTCAAAAGAAAATTGGAAAATTCATTTGCAATGAAGGGTTTGGGAGCTGCAAAACAAATCTTTGGTATGAGAATAACTAGAGACAGGAAAAATTGTAAATTAACATTGTCTCAGAATGAGTACATACAAAAGGTGTTGAAAAGATTTAATATGCACAATGCAAAACTAGTTAGTACACATTTTTCTAGCCATTTCAAACTTTGTAAGGAAATGTGCCCAAATACCCAAGAAGCCATGTATTATATGTATAAAATTCCATATGCATCATCAGTTGAAAGCTTAATGTATG
>APFE031185867.1:0-14958 GCA_000404065.3 Pinus taeda
AAAATTTAGTTGTAGATTTTTTATCTAGACTTGCTTTGCCCACCGGTGAGGAAGGAATGGTTGATGATCAGTTTCCAGAAGATCATTTATTTGCTATGTGATTTCTCTCTCCATGGTTTTCTGGCATAGCCAACTACTTAGTGGCTGCACAGTTCCCTCCAATTCTGTCCTCCAAGGAAAAAAGTAGGATTATAAGAAAGAGCACCCCATTCACTTGGATTGGGGGCGATATATTCAAGATAGGCCCAGATTAAATTTTGAGGAGATGTCTCAGGGAGGAGGAAGTCTTTGAAATCCTCCTAGCCTGTCATTATGGGCCTTGTGGAGGTCACTTTGCAGCCAAGAGGACAACTTCAAGGTATTACAAGTTGGCTACTACTAGCCCACTCTCCAACAAGATGAAAGAAGATACACTAGTCGATCTGAATGGTGCCAAAGAATGGGGAAAACCACTCCCAGGGATGAAATTCCTTTGCAACCTCAAGTGACTCTTGATCCATTTGACAAGTGGAGCATGTATTTCATGGGCCCGTTGATCCGCCATCAAGGAAGAAAAAGTACATAATTGTATGCACTGTTTGTTTGAAAAGGTGGGCTGAGACCAAGGCTATCAAGGTAGAAACATAAGATAAAATGGTTGAGTTCCTAAGGGAGAATGTCTTTTACAAGTTTGGGTGCCCTAGAGAGATATTCATTGATCAGGGAGCTCAATTCACCTCAAACCTGATTGAAAATATGTTGAGGCAACACAATATCAAACACATGAAGTCAACATCTTACCATCCTTAGGCCAATGGAAAAGTAGAGGTTATTAATAAAGCATTGGAAGGCATTCTCACCAAGGTTGTAAGCATCAACAGAAAAAATTGGGCTAATAGACTAGTGGAGGCCACTTGGGCCTATAATATAACCTGGAAGGCAACCATTGGCTTCACCCCTTATGACTTGGTTTATGGAAAGAAGGCTTTGCTCTCCATTTAGTTTGAGTAAAACACTTTAAGAATGACAATGCAGTTGGATTTGGATGTTACAAAGGCACAGAAAGAGAGACTTCTCTAACTCAATGGTTTGGATGAATTCAAGATGTAGGCCCTCCTACATGCAGAAGTCATTCAAGTACAAAGAAAGGTTTGGCATGACAAAAACATCAAAGACAAAGTTTTTCAAGAAGGTGATTTCGCTATGCTATATGACTCCAAGTTCAAGGACTTCAAAGGAAAATTGATGACCAAGTGGTTGGGCCCATATCTGAAAGAAAAGTTCCATGACAATGGGGTTGTGAAAATAAGGACCATTAATGAAGAGGGTATCCCCTTGCTTATTAATGGATATAGATTGAAAGCCTATAAATACCTCTTTTAAGGGGAGAGTTCATCAGTAAGGAAGAGAATGTGCTTAGAAGTGTCTCATATTCTAGCTCACCAAATTCTTGAACACTGTTTTTATTTCTGAAAAAATGAAAAAAGAAAAGAAAAAAACAATAAGGGACCTAGGTGAAAACCTCTATGAGGCACCTGATACCAACTTTTGGGTTGAAAACCTCCTTGAGGTAGCCCAAGAGTGGAAAAAAGGAAAATAAAAATATCTCTGGGTGAAAACCTCCCTTGAGGTGCCTAGGGCAAGCAAATAGGTTGAAAACCTTCTTTGAGGCGAACTGTGTGTCTTTCAAACCTGCTCACTAATAAAATTCTATGATTTTTGTAGGTTTTTAAAGGAAACAAAGGATTCAGAGTTCAAGGGAAAGCAAGCCAGAACCATACCAGTATTCCTCCATTCACTTCATAACTCCCATGCCTACTATGTCTCCATCATCCATCCTCACTTCTAGGCATCAAAAACCAATTTTATGTAGTTTTCTGACTTCTACAGGGTTTCCTGTAGTTATTACAGGATGTCCTAAAACACTACAAGAATGAAATGTCTATTGGAAAATTATGATGCAGCCTTGTTCTAGGTTGAAATAAGGGACCATACACCTCATCACCTCTCACCCAACACCAGCTCATGACAATACCAACCTCTGTTTCCATCAAAAACCACTCAGAAAAATGAAAAAAAATACAAAAGAAAATAAAAAAGAAAAAGAGAGTCCAAGGGTATTGCCATCATTGGCCTCACTCAACTACCACTCCATCTCCTCCATTTACATCCTTCCATTCCTACATCACCATCCATTCCTCCTCCAAGTGAAGAAAAGCAAAAAAATAATGAAAAAAAGGAAGCTACAGGATTTCCTGTAATAACTACAGGAAACCTTGTAGCAGCCTGTGTTATCACAACAATAGTTTCTCCATGCATTCTCCTTCACCATCCATGCAAGTAAAGAGATCCAACACCCTTGTATACATCATGACACCTATCTAGAGCTCAACAACAACAACAGAGACCAAGCACCTTCACACAACAACAAAGAAGACAACCACATAAACAAGAAGAAATATATAGAAAAGTGACCAAGGAAAAACACTTACCTAAACAAAAATAAGCACAAAAAAATCACCCTCCAGCATGCATCAACCAATCAAAGGAAGGCATGGGTATGGCATCTCATCCAAACTCTTCCCTAAGTACGATATCATAGAAGTGTAGGAATATGAAAAAAATTGATTTTATAAGCTGGAGGTGGCCAATTAACTTGGCCACCTATTAGCTCGAAAAAAAGAAAAGTGAACGCCTAGTCAGCGTGCTACATTGCAATGTCACACCAAGGAGAATGAGTCGAAAAGGTGGTCAAGTTAAGTTGTGTGAGAGTGGGTGATGATTATGAGTGGAGGTTTCATGATAACTAACAGTGGGCCAATGATCCCAAAGACGAAATTACGTACACTGCTAGCCAATACAACACTCCAAGGAATCGACCATAAATAGAAAAAAAATCCAAACTCTCATGCACCATTTGTTCATTTTGAGATTAGAGAAGACCGAGACCACCTTGGAGAGCCATCGAGGAAGCAAACCTATTTCAGCCACCCTACAGGAAACACTACAGGAAATGCAAGGAGCTACAAAATGCATTGGAAATTCATAGAGAACACTGAAACGGGGTGCCTAGGGTCCAGTTGCTCAACAACTATCCTCATCCAAAGCATCACAGTGAAAGGTAGGTCCACCATATCTAATTTGTTATGAATTGATAGCTAGGAAAATAAACAAAATTGAGTTTTCTAAGTGATTACAATGGTCCTAGGGTTTTAGACAAAATTGTGTGAAATTTAAAAGTTGTGTGGAGATAGAAAGAAATTACAGCCAACCACCAATATTCTAAACCCTCATTCACCCTAGAAACACTAAGGATATCCTACCAAACTCCCTACAACCAAGTAACCAAAGAAGATACATGACATGAGGATTTAACAGAAGGGAACCCACAAAAACATCCAAGATACATCTCCATCCCCATGTGGTAGAAATATTTAGAAGATATAATTGATTGGGATTCTTTGAGCTGATCAGAGGGTATGATGATGATGTAGCTCAAGAATTTTCCATGGCACATAACCCTCAAGATAGAACCAATGCTACTACTGTGGTAAAAGGACTGCCAAGTACAATTACTCTTGAGGTAATTAGTAGAATCATTACACTTCCTCAAGGGATGCCATGGAGAAAGGAGGATAAGGCTGTAAGGAATTTTGCAAAGAGAAACTTCTTCTTAAGGGATGAAGAGCCGATTGAGGAAAAAAATGGGATAAGAAGGGAAAGCCTTCCCTATCCTTGGAATGAGGTGAGCTATCATATTCTCAAATATATCTCTTGTGAAGGGAGGTTCAGTATAATCTATGCCTACCAATTTAGACTCTTCCATGAGTTGAGATTTGGAGAGGAGATACCCATTGACAGAAGACTCAGTGTAACCTACTTCTTGCTGCGATCAATAATAGACACAAGCCTAAAGGTCTAAGAGGGAAAACATCAGCAATTGGCACACCATGGACTTATTAAGCTAATACTATAGGATGCCTTGAGCTAACTAAGAATCCCTATTAAATGGTCCACATTTAGAGACATGGACAAGGAGGCTATGGTTGAAATACAAGCCCTTGAATATGATAAGGACAATATCTCTAGTGGTGAAGAGGAGACATAAGAAGATGAAGAAGAACTTGAAGAGGAAGAAGAAGAACCAGAGGAGGCAGAAACAAAGAAACCAGAGGAAGAAGAAGGAAAATAAGAAGGAAAATAAGAAGGAGAAGAGGAGAAAAGTGAAGAGGAAGAACAGAAGGAAGAAGCAAGCCCTAAGGAACATACCAAGGAAAGGGAGGAATCTCCAAGGTTGTCTCTTGAATCCACTGAGAAGGAGGCAATTATTGCCTTAACTACCCTAAGAACACCTGTCAAGTCAAAAGGGAAAAGACAGAGGAAGACTCCCCTCTATTTCAAAACAAGGAGGAGCACCAGGATCAAACAAGGGAAACTAAAAAGACCCATCAAGACTTCAATCATAATTGAGGACTCATCGAAAGAGCAAGAAGAGCTAGTTTCCTTGGAAATAAAAAGTGAAAAGGTCACATCAAAAAAATCTTCCCCAAAGTCTCCCATCACCTATGTTAGGAATCCTGTCACTAGGTTAACATCAACAAAGAAAGAAAAGGAATATTTGACCTCATTTCAGAAAGGGAAAATCCTTCTACAAGATCCTTAGAAAATCCCATAGGAAACTTTGTCAGCACTCTAGGAAACACATAAAAAAGCTATAGGAAGGAAAATAAGGACAGAGGGAAGGCAAGAAAAAAGCAACACAAGTGTAGGAGGGGAAACTTCTCCAAAGACATCTAAGGGAGAGTTCCAAGAGCTGCAGGAGCCTAGCCCACAACCCAACCTGAGATCTTATTACAAATTCATTGAGGGAGGCAGAGTGATACCACAAAAATTTGCCATCCCTCTCTTCTTTGATCTTGAGAAAGAGATAGGAAGGACACATCATTGGATGCAAATTTCCAAATCAAAGAAGGTAGAGGGTGTGGGACATATGGAAGAGAAACTACTAGAGATGGGCAAAGAGTTGAGTAAGATAAGAGATATGGATCAAATTATGAGATCTCAACTAGAGGCAAAAAACACATGGCTAAGGAGGCAGTTACAAGAAAAAGAGAGCCAATTGGCCACCATGGCAAGACTCTCCATCGAGGCACTCCAATGCAAGATGCCACCAAAATCATATGCCTTGTACCTCAAAGATCAATGGTTGTAATTTCAGATCAAGACACTAGCACAACAAGGGACTATGCCTTTCCAAGACTATACGCAGCTCATTGAACTATGTGACAAGATCACCCTGGAGGATAAGGCCAAGATATCTGAATTCTACTTCCACAACTTGGCCTTAAAAGACTTGAATGTGTGGGACCCCAATGAAAATTTGGGCGACATAAAACTAATGGCCCTTTCATCATGGATGAGTCATGAGGAGGCTAGGGCTAAGCAAGTGAAGAGGGTGTTGGAAAGAGAAGAAAGGGAGCCCCTTTGCATCATAGCAGAACAAATAAATTCAATGGCGACCATTATCACCCACAACATCATTGCGAATGATCTCCATCTTGCACCAAGATACCTAGATACATAAGAACAAGCAATCACACATTTTGAGAACACCTCGAGATCGCTAGGGAATGAAAGCCAACAAGCATGCCAAAGGAGATGGAACAACCTACCATACAACCTAAGGATCAAGGAGTATTATTCCCCTAAGAGGATGAGAGATGCATTAGAAAGGACCCCACTATATAAGAATGCATGCAGACACTCAAAATCAATTAGATTGGTTTGAAACTCAGTCCACCCTTGTTATTGGGTATGCTAGAAGGTATAAAGGAGGAAGAGGAAAGAATGTAGTGGGAGGAAATAGAGAAACATGCATGGTTTTATCCACAAGAGGAAATTCCATCAATAGAGGCATGGGGTGTCAAAGAGGCCACAAGGGCTATGAAAGATATGGACATAGACTAATTTTCTCAAAGAATGAACAACACTTTCAGTAAGGGGGTGATGATGAGGCTCATCAATAGGTAAATTATATGGGCCTTAATGCCACTCTCAAACTTATTAAAATCAAATTTTCTCACATTTATTTACATGTTTTATTATATTTTTCTTAGTGAGAAGGGTAAAGGTGAGATGTTATGTCATGTGGCCTTATGTGCATTAATTGCAGGATTTGAAGCAGTTTTGGGATAATTTAAGTGCAGGAACTTGAAGTAGACAAGCAAGAGGGAATTTAGGAGATTGGGTCTCCTTCCTTAACTCCTCAGTCACTTGAAGATTCCTCCACCAAATATCATTAGCTCAGAGTTACAAGCATCCAAGCCCAATGAGTTCATTGACAACCAAGTCAGTGATAATTAAAAACAGGTCAATCTTGACTTTGGTAAAAACAGATCAATCTTGAGTTTGGCAGCCAAACCTCACTAATTTTAAGGAATTTGCTAGTAGCTTCGGTTGTACCCGAATCGCTATTCATTAGCATCAAATGTGGAACATCAAATTTAGTCTCCTCAATCTTCAAACATACTAAAAGCAGTAGTCTATAACGCGACTTTTTGAAAGCTTTTTCGGCGGATTTTTCCGGTCAAAATCCGGCAGCAATTCATTGGAATCCCAAGTTTGATAGCTAGTTTCTGCACAATCAATGGCTCCCAGGGGTTTTCCAGGGCGTTGAATCTAAATATGCAGTTAAAAAACCATTTTAAATGCTAAAAATCAAGATTTATCCTCATTTCTTCCGCCGGATTCCGTCACCGGAATCTCCAAAAAGTCGCATTATAGACAACTCCATACTAAAATTCAAAACGTATAATCCCGACTTGATCACTATACCGAATGTCTAGGAATTCTAAAGTGAAAGAATAAAGTAGGATGGGCCGCGGAGTGAGCAGTGATAAAATTAGAGTATTCGACGGACCCACCGCACGGCACGGCAAGGATGTTCCTAAACCTTCCCAAGCGCTAAGCATTTAATATCTAACGTTAATTTTATATCTAAAATATAAATAACTTTAAATTTATGTGCAAAAATCAACCAACTTTAAATCCAAAATCCAACCTAAATTCCCCGGAGACAAAGCATAGTGAGCACGCAAGCATCAGATACGATACTGAAGTATTAAGCGACCGGACCGCGCCATGAAGCCAAAGCTGCTCTATTTAATCGCACCCATTTATTCTTCCAATCATTTAATTTAATTTCTGTGTTCAATTCTCCATTCAACTTCCACATCATAAAAATCTTCAGTTACTTCGGTTGATGGCATGCATACAAAAACAAATGGATAAATTTGGGTTTCTCCAAGTTTTAACAGCGACCGTGCTCCTAGTATTATCTGGTAAGAATGAACACCCCCTCCTGGCTTAGGGCGTTTGAGCCTCATATTATCATTTCTTACAGTAGTAATAATGCTGCATTGCGTACAGGAAATGATGGACGCTTGGCGGGGGCGACGGTGATGAGGGTAATAAACAAGTGCGGGCATACGGTGTGGCCGGGCATCCTCTCCGCGGGCAATGGAGGAGGAGGGTTCGCCCTTGAACCCCAGCAGTGGAAGACGTTGAACATGCCAAGAAAGTGGTCAGGGAGGATATGGGGTCGAACCGGTTGCAAATTCGATGCCTCCGGTCGGATTTCTGCCAGACCGGCGACTGCGGGAAAGTACTCAATTGCGCTGCGGGTGCCGGTGGGAATCCCCCGTTGTCCCTCCTGGAGTTCACTCTCACCGCCACGCAACTCGATTTCTACGACGTAAGCCTTGTCGACGGCTACAATCTGCCCGTTTCCGTCTCAGCCGTGCCTAAAAACGGCAACGCCAACTGCACAACTGCCGGCAACTGCAATGGGGATTTGAGGGAGATCTGCCCGCCGGAGCTTGCCGTGAAAGTTGACGGAAATGTAGTGGCCTGCAGAAGCGCATGCGAGGCATTTGGGTCCCCTGAGTATTGCTGTACAGGGGCTCATAATTCGCCCGACACATGCCACCCCTCTGCGTATTCCCGACTTTTCAAGAACGTCTGCCCCACTGCCTACAGCTACGCCTATGATGACCCCTCCAGTATATTCACCTGCGCTTCTGGAGCCGATTACATCATCGCCTTCTGCCCAACTTCAACCTCACCTTCTCCATCCCCTCCTCTTCCAATACTAACTCCGCCTCCGCCTCCACTTTTGCCTACACCTCCGCCTCCTCTACACCTCCGCCTCCACTTTTGCCTACACCTTCGCCTCCTCTTCCACCTCCTCCAACCACAATACCTCCACCACCTCCTCCTCTGCCTACACCTCCGCCTCCTCCAACTACAATACCTCCACCGCCTCCTTCAAATACAATAACTCCACCACCTCCCATTACAATACCTCCACCACCCCCTCCTCCAATAACAACACCTCCGCCACCACCTCTTAATGCCATCTCCGCCTCCGCCTCCGTCTCCTCTTCCGCCCGGTCAGATTCAATCCTTCCTTCTTTCCTGGGGATATTTCTTTGTTGTTTACACAGTTATTCAATCTTCCCTTAACTCTCAATTTAAGGTTTGGGCTTTCATGCGACCATCTTTATTCTTACAGATTCCAAGGAGCCCCAGCAAGGTTTAGTGCCACTAAGTTACTTAGGTACACCATTCTTGGCCCGATGAAGGAGAATTAGAAAGCAATTTTTGGGTTGCTATGTTTGAGAGTCGCAGTTGAGTAGTGCATGAGTCGGCAGGTGTTCAAAAGTTGGTTAATGACAGACATGTTGTTACGTCGACAGGCTTTCCCCTGTCAGAATGGGCACGTTAATCATTTTGTTAATTAATTTTTGATCTGAGACATGTTACCCCGATAGTCATCTCCTCTATCCGAATTGACAAGTTAATCATTTTGTTAATTAATTTTTTTTTGATGGGATGACTTGAATTGAAAAATCATTTTGTTAATTAATTTTTTTGATGGGATGACTTGAAATGAAAGATGCATAAATTCTTCTTGTAGTCGTGAGTAAATCAATAGATGAAATTAGCTACAGTAATTTTCTTGCATATCTAGAACACATACTTAGGCCCTACTTAAATTAATTTTTTATAAAACATGATTAAAAATTTACTATACCTCTAGTTGATAAGAAAAAATGAAATAAAAAAATCACTGTTCAACACCCTTCTTTAACAATGCCTTTGAAAGTGGTTTTCACACTGCCTTTGAAAGTGGTCTCTTTGCATCCTGAAACATATGGGGTGGATTAATGTATAACGCAAGTCATTGATAATGTGTAAATGGGTGGGTTAATGTATGGGGCTGGTCATTAATAATGTGCAGGTGCTAGGAGCTAGGGCTTCTCACTCTCATTAGTCTCACTCATTGTAATTATCTAAAAAAATTGCATGTTGTGTTGTGTACTTTGACTAGGGATATTGGCTCAGCATATTTCATCATAGCAGATAAGACCATTTAAGCTCTGCGCGTAGATACTCGTTCCGTGAGCAAATGGAAATTCAAGCGGAGTATTTCACTTTTTGGTTTCTGAAAGCAAGCAGAGAAGCTAATTATGTAAGGAGTAGAGAGAGTAGAGAAAAGATGAATTTCTGTGATGTCTCTGTGTATTTGATTATATGAGTCCCTGTCAACTGGTATTTTTATGTGTGTATCAGTTCCCACTAATTATGTAATGAGTAGAGAAGTAGAGAGCAGAGCAAAGACGAATCCCTGTGATGTCTCTGTGCATCTTATTGTATGGTTCCCTATCAACTAGTATTCTATTTTTATGGGTGTATTGTATGGTTCCGTATCAATTGGTATTTTTATGCATGTATCAGTGCTGGTTTTATTATTTTCTGTGTTTTATTAATAGTGATTCAATTTTTGGTTTCCAATTAACACTTAAGCCTAGGCCTGTTGGATTGTTTCTCTTTTATATCGGGGTGCATGTTCTCTTACATGCATTGTTATTTTCTGCGGTTTATTAATAGTGATTCAATCTTTGGTTTCCAATTAACACTTAAGGTTAGGCTTGTTGGGTTGTTTCCCTTTTATATCGGGGTGCATGTTCTCTTGCATGCATTGTTGAGATCCGCAGTGGGACCTTTGTTTAGACAGGAAATCTTTGAAAAAGACTTAATCTGGACGTAGTTCTGGACTTGAAATATTATTCTATCTAGTTCATACTCGTATCAAGTCCAAATCGCAAGAACCCGAACCATTATAAAGAAGAGTGGAAAGGTTATCGGGTCCATGATTGTTACAAATCGGAACAAGGTTCATAAAATTAATTAAAAAGATAAACTTACCTGGACAAATTATCTTTATTTTTATTAAATCTCGATAATTTTTTTTATTTTTTATTAACTTTTTCTCTAAATGTAAATTCCTAAGAGTAATTAAAAAAAATAAACTTACCCCACGAAATTATTTTTATTTTTATGAAATAGTGATCATTTAATTTTTATCCTTTTTCTTTAAATATAATAAAAAATCTAAAAAAACATATTTAAATAGTAGTAAAAGTTTTTCCACGCTGTTAAATATATTTAAACCTTTAAAATTACAATTTAGTTAATGCAAATCTCTATTTTAGTAACAATTCCAGAACATGATATTAGTGATTATTGAAAAAAAGAAAAACCAAAATCTATGTATGATCTGCAGTGGAACCTCTGTTTACACAAGAAATCTTTGAAAAAAACCTAATCTGGACGTAGTTCTGACTTGAAATTATTGAATCTGGTTCATACCTGTATAGAGAAGAGTGGAAAGGTTATCCGGTCCGCGATAACGAAAGGAGCCAAGGTTCATAATAATAATAAAAAAGATAAACTTCCTTGGACAAAATTATCTTTATTTTTATCAAATCTCAATAATTTTTTTTATTTTTTATTAACTTTTTCTCTAAATGTAAGTTCCTAAGAGTAATTAAAAAAGATAAACTTACCCCACAAAATTATTTTTATTTTTATGAAATAGCGATCATTAATATAATAAAAAATATGAAAAAACATATTTAAATAGTAGTAAAAGTTCTTCCAAGCTGTTGAATATATTTAAACATTTAAAATTACAATTTCATTAATGTGAACTCTCTATTTTATCAACAATTTTACATGTATTAGTGATTATTAAAAAAAAGGAAAACCAAAATCTATGATCCGCAGTGGAACTTTTGTTTACATAGGAAATCTTTGAAAAAGACTTAATGTGGACGTAGTTTTGGACTTGAAATATTATTGAATCTGGTTCATACCCGTATCTGATCCGAACCATTATCGCATCGCAAGAACCCAAGTGGAGTGGAAAGGACCTTAGAAACCGCTGAAGTACAAACTTTGACAACCCTGACCTTAACCATTATAGAGAAGAGTGGAAAGATTATCGGATCGTTATCGCATAGCCAGATCGAAACGAAACGGAAGGAGCCTAGAATTGGAGTTTTGGGATCGCTGATAGCGATTTCCAATAGTGCACATACTATCGCATTGGGGTTATTGGAGCACTATGTTATTGCTCCATTCCATGAATGATTACCATAATGGGTTATTCATAAATATTAAGAAAAACACATTAATAATAATATTTTAAGTAATAAATATTAATTTATTTTCTTAAATACAATGAGAAAATCTATCATCAATATATTGACTTATCACCACCATTATTCAAGGAAAACCATATCATTTGGCAGTCCATAAAATACTCCATAAGAAAGTAACCTTTCACTCTTGTGGAAAGCTTGAAAAAAGAGTGAAAAGCTTGAAACCTTTTTGCTTAAATTCAAAGAATACGAATTCTAACCAAACAACTACAATTCTTTAACCCCACTCTATGCTTAAACAACAAATATAAATATAAAATACTATTAAAACAATAATTTATTATTATATTTACAATATCTTCCAATCTGGAAAACAAAAAATAAGTCAAATCTAAAAAAACTTCTCTTTTTATTTATCGGGAAAAAAGCCGAATTTCCCATTTAACACCTCGAAAATATAAATTTATTTTTCATTAAAAATAAATACATAATATGTTTTTGTTAATTTTAAATATTTAATAACTCTTAAAAACAATACTCAAACATATATTCTTACCAAAAATTAGACCATAAACCTATGATAACCGCAGCTCAACATCTAACCATTTTCCATTTTACCATTCACTTAGCGAAGAACTTACGAAGCATTTATAATATTGTCTGATAGAAAGATTTATCTAAACATATTTAAAATCTGACAAAGTCGTTGTATATATATACTGAAAAGAAAAGATCTGTTTGGTTACATATTTACGCAACATAAAAACATGATAATGGTGGGGATGAATAATTACCATAATGGGTTCCTCTATTAAAGATTTATCCAGATTATTTTGATGGAAGCATATATCACTAATAACTATAATTTTCAGTGCCTGCAATAAGATTTTTGAAGTATTTCAGATGTACATATATAGTGGAATTATTAAAGATCTGGTGTATTTATTAAATTATACATGTTTATATTTATGAAATAATAATTTTGAAGTTTATTTTAAAAATTTTATTAGTTTTATTAAAAATAAATTTTAAAATGTAAAGTGGGAAAGAACAATACAATATTATAAATGGTTTTGAAAGAGTAGAAAAAAATTAAAAAAAAATTGATGTAAATTAAAAAATAACAACACATTATAAATATATGGATTCCAAGTTGTAATTATGATGCATAAAATTTTGAAATAGTAAATTTTGTTTTTATTAAAGATAGAAATGTTAAAATATGAAGTGTATATTCTATTATCACATAGCAAGAATCACAAGTGGAGTGGAAAAGACCCTTTGGAAATGTCGAAGCCCGAACTTCGACAACTTGGACCTGAACCAATATAGAAAAGAGTGGAAAAGTTATGCGCTCTGTGATTGTTATCACATCGCTAGATCAGAAAGGAGCAGTGTTGGAATCGCGGATAGCGATTTCCAATAGTCCATGTAATATCTCATCCGGGTTATTAGAGCACTATGTTGTTATTGCTCTGTTCCATGTGAAATTGCCTACATCGATAGCGGATAATTAAATTGGAATAATTAAATGGTGGGGATTATTCTGGGAGCAAGCGAGGAAGTAGAGATTATTCGAATCCAATGCTGATGAAAATACGATAAATTTTCTTGTAACCTCATTACAAAATGCACAAAATTACGATAAGTTTTCTTTTAATCTCGGTAATTTTTTATTTTTTATTAACTTTTTTTTAAATGTAAGTTCCTAAGAATAATTAAAAAAGACAGACTTACCTCCACAAAATTATTTTTAATTTTATGAAATAGTGATCATTTAATTTTTCTTTAAATATAATAAAAAAAAATCTGAAAAAACATATTTAAATAGTAGTAAAAGTTCTTCCACACTGTCGAATATATTTAAACATTTAAAATTACAATTTCATTAATGCAAACTCTCTATTTTATTAACAATTTCAGAACATGATATTAGTGATTATTAAAAAAAAAGAAAAACCAAAATCTATGAGTGACCTGAAAACTTAAATATGGTTGTGGAAAATTTCCAAAAATGCATAACATGTTTTTAGTGATGGTTGTTTCAAAAAAATCCAAAAATGTAAATATGGTTGAAAAAAAATGCAGTAAATGCAAAGATGATTTCCTAGAAAAACATGAGCAATGCTAGAAATGCAAATATGATTCCCATGAAAAATCTCAAATTGCTAGAAATGCAAAGATGAAAAATCCCAAATTGCTGGAAATGCAAATATGCTTGCCATGAAAAATTCAAAGCTATAGAAATGTAAATATGATTCTCAAAAAAAAAAATCCAAAAATTGTGGAAATGTAGATATGGTGGCCAGGAAAACAAATGCAAAAACACTGGAATCCAAATATAACTACCTAGAAACATGGAAAATCCAATTAAATTACATATGCAAGATGCAACTAAAGCTTTTACAGTTTATCATTAATTTCATAATTGAATTATCTTGTAAATATTGATATTTGCATTTGTTTGATAAATTAAATTATAAACTTTAAATTAAATTAGAATTAATTTTTTAATATAATAACTAGTATTTATGATTATAAAAAGATGGAAATAGTAATTTTTATGTGTTTTATTAATAATAAATTTTAAATATTCTACTGTAATTCTAATAAAAATAAAATTAATAGTTTTCACTAAACAAATCTTAAAATGTCAAGTGAGAAAAAAAAACAACATTAAATATGCATGGTAAGAGTGAAAACATTAAAAAATTGATGTAAATTGAAAAATAACATCACATCATAATTATATGGATTGCAAGCTGTAATTATAACACATAAAATTTTGAAATATTATATTAATTTTGTCTTTATTAAAGATAGAAATGTTAAAATATGAAGTGTATATGAAAATTATCAGAAAAAATGGATATGTATCAAATTATCCATATTCATTGTGAAACAACAAATTTTGAAATGTAATTGTAAAACTTAATTTATTAAAGATAGAAATTTTAAAATGTCAAGTGGAAAATAACAACAAAACATCAATGAATAAATGATAAGTATCTATTTTTGAAAAATATTAAATATTGAAATATAATTCTAAAATTTATCTTTGTTGAACATAAAATTCTTAAATGTAAAGTAGATTAAATTTAATTTGAAAAATTAAAGATATCAATACTAATGAATGAGTAAGCTTTGAAATATATTTGTTAAATAATAATTTTTGAAATGCAATTCTAAAAAAAATCAAAATATGAAATATATTAAAAGAATAAATTGAAATATATGATGAATATAATTAGAAGAATAATTTGTGCATTCAATTATAGATCTCCAATATTAATATTCATAACATTTAATTAACAATTAAAATTATTAATGACATTAACATTATTATTATAAATAATATCATCAACATTTAATATTAAAAACAATATTAAATTTTTTTAATATTATTCCCTTGGGTTCACAATCTCTTGGGGTTTTAGTATTAATCCCTTGGGTTTATTATTCATTTGGGTTT